>JAODAL010037767.1:0-40007 GCA_025379985.1 Phyllomedusa bahiana
TCCCTTTTTTTGTTCTGGAAATTTCGTCCCATAAAAACCTTGCGATTAAACTTTTCGATAAAATCGCTCAATCCCCCAGAGTCTGAATGTCAGATGCCCATTCTAGTACAAAGTATGTCGAGAGAGCAAGAAATGTGGATATACACTATGGAGTTACACTTAGCATTTCACTTCCAACGACAGCTGAGAACCTTTCCCTCGACTGGCTCACTCAGAATGAATTCTCTCGTGCACACTTTGGGGCATGTCTGCAGAGTGTGAAGATACGCCCCGCTGGGAGGAGCAACACACCCCTCCATTTCACAAGTTCTGCTTAGCAACCAGCACAACCGGATGCCAAATGGTGAAATGAGAATACCCCTTTAAGTCAATAAGTTTTCCCAGTTTTTTGTGGCAAAAGTAGGTGCCTCGGCTTATATTTGGGTCTGCTTATACTCGAGTATATACGGTAACAAATATATTAATGTAGAATTAAAATTCAGATGTGCTGATGTTAGGGGTATAATCAAAGCCCTTTGAAATCTGTTTTCTTCCTCAGTCACACATATAAGGAACTGTACAGTATCTCCTTCCAGATAAGGTTTTCAAATTATTTAAAATATGATTTTTAATTATGTTTTAATTTATAAACAAAATCCAATTTAAGCCGTGTTCACACGGCTTATTCCCGACGGATTGGACGTTTGAGCTCACAAATCGCGTGAATAAGGGGCGGATGGGGGGCGGGGCGGAGTCGAGGCGGGGCGCCGCTCCCGGCCCCATAGACAATGCATTTATTACGGCGGTACGCGCCGTAAATAATGTGCATGTCAGTTTTCCCGCCGGCGATTCGCCGGCGGGATGGAGCGCGGAATCCTTTTTCCTATGAGCATGGTACCGTAATGCGGGACGGATGGCGCCGTACTGAAGCCAAATCGGCGGAGTAAGGCGCCAATCTGCCCAAAATTGCCGTGGAACGGGTTTAGAGTATGCATATATAACAAACATAGTCCCAACAAATATAGGAGTCTTTGAAATTACAAAACATAAACAAAAGGTATGAAAATAACAATATTTCAGTGTTTCAAGAACTTGAAACTTCTACAGCTAAAACTGCTAAATAAAAAGGATATCTTCAATAGGACTATGAAAAATGCTACATATTTTAAATTTCCCTTTTAATTTTTTATGATGTAGATAAATCCTGGGGAATGAGCCTTTTTACTTTTGGCTGTCTGCTAGGGGACATAAAATATCCCCTACATATTTCGACACTTTTGCTATTACATATTATTAGTCAAAATCATTTAAAGTGTATTTCAAGAGATCTAAATAAAACATATTCAGACTACACAGTAAAATTCTTATTAAATTATTATTATTATTATTTTAAATCTCATATCCTTCGGTCTTTGCTAGTTAGGCTACATCCACATGGCAGGGGATAAAATATTTGTTGGATTCTAATCAGTATCCAACCAGTATTTTACACCCGGTTTTCGTTTTGTGTACTGGTTTTTGGCCTGTTTTTTTGCCATAGTTTTCGGATTTCAGTTTTCGTAATGAACAGGACTATAATCCACCATTTTCAAGTAAAATTATAGAACATGCTTTATCGTTTTTGACCCGGTTTTTGGAATTTAAATCTGACCTAAGAAAATCTGAGCTGTGTAGACTACAGCACAGATTTTCTATTGAAGATGATTTACAGTGGGATTTTTGGGGATTCTACCCAGGGTCGTCGCAAGGCAGGTTTATTAGAGAATGTGAACTGTAATGAGTGTGTGTGTGTCTGAGTGTGTGTGTGTGTGTCTGGGTGGGTGTGTGTCTGAGTGTGTGTATGTGTGTCTGAGTGTTTGTATGTCTGAGTGTGTGTGTTTGTGTGTCTGAGTGTGTGTGTGTGTGTCTGAGTGGGTGTGTGTGTCTGAGTGTGTATGTGTGTGTGTCTGAGTGTGTATGTGTGCGTGTCTGAGTGTGTGTGTGTGTCTGAGTGTGTATGTGTGTGTGTCTGAGTGTGTGTGTGTGTGCGTGCGTGTCTGAGTGTGTGCGTGTCTGAGTGTGTGTGCATGTCTGAGTGTGTGTGCATGTCTGAGTGTGTGTGTCTGTGTCTGAGTGTGTGTGTGTGTGTATCTGTGTCTGAGTGTGTGTGTGTATCTGTGTCTGAGTGTGTGTGTGTCTGTGTCTGAGTGTGTCTGAGTGTGTGTGTGAATATGTTCACACTGCATAAATTACGGGGAACATTTCTCCGTGTATTTGCGCTTCAATACGCCCGACATGTGCACCGCAATTACGGTAATTCATAGCTCTCCTAGAGAGCTATGGATTACATGTGGTATTGTTTGCACAGGGGGAGCAGCGCGTGGTACCATACTCGCCGCAATAAGCCATGTGAACATAGCCAAAGGGCCCGGGCCCCGGATGTCTTTGGACCCTAGCAACGCCCCTGATTCTAACTACCTAATTTGCTTAAAAATTCGACAGTGAATCACTGTCGTGCCTAAGTCTTGCAGTTATCTGGCCAAATTTATTATTTTTATTAAATCTGTAGAAAAGTTACCTAATTGCTCCCTCCCTAAACAAAGTCTCAATTCAAATATGCTTCCATCAGCCCTGACGAGGGCAAAGTCCTCTAGTCACACGCTTGATACATCAATTAACATTTCTGTCACCATGCACATATTTAGTCATGTATGTCTTGCATGAATTTGAATTTCTTTGAAGACGTGTAAGAGGTAGGAAAAGAAACTGGATGATCAAGTGTCAGAATAAGCAGCCCAAAAGTGCTAGCATAGCATGGTAGCTGTCAACAGCTTCTTCTTGTTACAGAATTCTAAGGTTGGAGATTCTGATGTACAGTAAAAGGAGCTGAGCTTACAGCTAACAAGTGATCAAGACTATTGTTACTCAAATTTATCTCTATTTGGTTTGACACTGGTTCGACCAAACTTGGGGGAAAAAAAAGTTAAGGAGGTTCCAAATCCTACATTTTTTTTTCTAACCCTATCCGAAACCATAACCCTAACTCTATCCCTAATCATATCCCTAACCTTAAATATGGATTAGAGTTACAGTTTTTTGTGGACATAATTTACTATTTTGTGGTGCTCCCAATACAGTGCTGCTCTAAGTGTGGTGTCACTTTCACTTTGATGTCCCATCCAGGGTAATCTATGTTATGGTAACCAGAAATGATGGTGAACATGACAACAGACAACTTACCGAAGATGATGCTGCACCAGGAGTGCTGCAGAGCAGAAAGTTAAATTCAGAAACCCCGTAAAAAGTCTTAACATCAAAATTCCAAAATTCAATGTGACACGGCTGGAATCAAATCACTTAAATTTGGGTTAAACTTGACTTTAAGCTGAATCTGAAATGCAACAATTAGAGATGGGCGAATTTCTCAAAAATTCTGTTCGCCGACTTCGCCGAATTTTCTGACAAAATTTGTTTCGGTCCAAATTACTTTGGGATGAATCGCGTTAAAAAACAGCTATTTCCAGGCTGCAAAGAGCCTGTAGGGTGCAGTAGAACGTTGTGCCATGCTTAAATATGAAGATGGAGCTTGGTGTGGTCTTCATACAATGTTGTGTTTTAGTATGACACACATATGACTACCGCCGCTCTTAGAATCGCTTCACTATAAAATTCCCTGGGCACTTAAGAGGGCAAAACTGACCAAAAAACTGAAGCGTGAATGTAGCCTGATAAAGTCATGGCAGCGCCAGCTGGAAAAAAACAAGCTGAGCGCTCAGGTGGCAACATCAGTGACAGAGTGTGTAGGTCACGGCAGCAGCCACAGCAGCAGCATGAGGTCAGACAGTGGCACAATGACATTCTGGAGGTGGCAAAAACAGGAGTAGGCCACAGAGTGGCACAATAACACAGTGTGGAGGGCACGGCAGCAGCCACAGCAGCAGCATGAGGTCAGACAGTGGCACAATGACATTCTGGAGGTGGCAAAAACAGGAGTAGGCCACAGAGTGGCACAATGACACAGTGTGGAGGGCACGGCAGGAGCAACAGCAACAGCATGAGGTCAGACAGTGGCACAATGACAGAGTGTGTAGGTCACGGCAGCAGCCACAGCAGCAGCATGAGGTCAGACAGTGGCACAATGACATTCTGGAGGTGGCAAAAACAGGAGTAGGCCACAGAGTGGCACAATAACACAGTGTGGAGGGCACGGCAGCAGCCACAGCAGCAGCATGAGGTCAGACAGTGGCACAATGACATTATGGAGGTGGCAAAAACAGGAGTAGGCCACAGAATGGCACAATAACACAGTGTGGAGGGCACGGAAGCAGCCACAGCAGCAGCATGAGGTCAGACAGTGGCACAATAACATTCTGGAGGTGGCAAAAACAGGAGTAGGCCACAGAGTGGCACAATGACAAAGTGTAGAGGTCACGGCAGGAGCAACAGCAGCAGCATGAGGTCAGAAAGTGGCACAATCACATTCTGGAGGTGGCAAAAACAGGAGTAGGCCAAAGAGTGGCACAATGACACAGTGTGGAGGGCACGGCAGCAGCAACAGCAGCAGCATGAGGTCAGACAGTGGCACAATGACAGAGTGTGTAGGTCACGGCAGCAGCCACAGCAGCAGCATGAGGTCAGACAGTGGCACAATGACATTCTGGAGGTGGCAAAAACAGGAGTAGGCCACAGAGTGGCACAATAACACAGTGTGGAGGGCAAGGCAGCAGCCACAGCAGCAGCATGAGGTCAGACAGTGGCAAAATGACAGAGTGTGTATGTCACGGCAGCAGTCAGAGCAGCAGCATGAGGTCAGACAGTGGCACAATGACATTCTGGAGGTGGCAAAAACAGGAGTAGGCCACAGAGTGGCACAATGACAGAGTGTTGAGGGCACAGCAGCAACCACAGCAGCAGCATGAGGTCAGACAGTGGCACAATGACATTCTGGAGGTGGCAAAAACAGGAGTAGGCCACAGAGTGGCACAATGACACAGTGTGGAGGTCACGGCAGGAGCAACAGAAGCAGCATGAGGTCAGACAGTGGCACAATGACAGAGTGTGTAAGTCACGGCAGCAGCCACAGCAGCAGCATGAAGTCAGACAGTGGCACAATGACACATTGTGGAGGTGGGTGGCAATACCAGTCCCTGGTAAAGATGGTGGTAGGCAGATGGAGAAACTGGCAGCAGATGTGTGGCATCAGGCAGGTGGCGGCATCAGAATAGTCGCTGAGGCAGGTAGTTTGAACCCAGACTCATTTCTCAAAGTTTTGGTGAGGCGTCATGGCTGATGTAATCTGACGCCTAAGGCATTGGTGTGTGGAAATCCTGGCCGATCCACACCTGATTCATCTTGACAAAGGTCAGTCGTTCCACATTTCCCGTGGACAAGCGGGTTCTCCTTGGGGTAACGATGACCCCCGCCACACTGAACACCCGCTCTGATGCCACACTACTGGCCGGGCAGGACAGCTTCTCCACTGCAAACTTGGCAAGTTGCAGCCACACTTCCAGTTTGGTTGCCCAGTAGTCCAGCAGATCTTCTAACTGGGATGGCAGAGTGCTGTCCAAGTAGGCCACCACCTGTTGGTTCAGGGTATGCTCAAGGTCCTGCTGCTACTGCTGCTGGCGACTGACCTCCTCACTAGGCGGGTGAAGGAAGCTGCTCATAAGTGACTCCAGACAGGTTGCTGCTGATGGAGCTGGTACTGCTCCTACCCCACCACCTTCCCCTAGCAGCTGCGGCAGTAGTACGTGAGCGCTGAGGAACCCCCCGGTCAGACCTGTCAGAGGAGGGACGATGCTGCACATAGGCAGCGGCCAACTGACTACGGAGGATTTATCTATAGTATTTGAGTCTGTTCTCCCTCTCAGCAGCTGGGAAAAAAGGCTCCCATATTGGACCGGTAGCGAGGGTCCAATAGGGTGGAGAGCCAGAAGTCATCCCTCTGCCGGATGCTGACTATTCGGCTGTTACTAGCCAGGCAAATTAGCATGCTGCGGGCCATCTGCACAAGTGACTCTGAGGGGCTCCCTGCCTCTATCTCCACTGTATACTGCCACGGTGCTTGCGGGTCATCTGTCTCGTCTTCCTCATCTCCATCTACCCCCTCCAGCTGCTCCTGCTCCTCTTCTCCTGTCACCTGGGTGGAAAATCTACTAATTTCACCAGACAATGCTTCTGCTCCAATGTCCTCCTCCTCCTCCTCCAGTTCAGTCCCCACCGGACTCATGTGGCCGCGAGATGTAGTTGCCACGTCTCCAGTCCCCTGCCCAGACAGATTTTTCAGCATCTGTTCCAGGACATGAAGCAGTGGAATGACGTTATTCATCCCGTAGTCCTGGCGACTGACAAATAACATGGCCTCCTCGAATGGCCTCAGCAAACGGCAGGTGTCACGCATGAGCTGCCACTGGCTGACATCAAAGTTACACAGGGGAGTACTCCTGTCCGCCTGGATCATCAAAATATCGTTAATGGCCTTTCTCTGTTCATATAGTCGGTCCAACATGTGCAGGCTGGAATTTCAACGGGTGGAAACATCGCATATCAGCGTGTGTTGGGGGAAGCCGTTCTGCCGCTGCAACTCGAGGAGGGTGTTCCTGGCTTTGTAGGAATCGATGAAGTGCATGCACAGTTTCCTGGCCATTTTCAGAATCTTCTGAAGATCGGTGGAAGACTTCAGGAACCTTTTCACAACCAGATTGAACACGTGAACCATTCAGGGCGCATGGACCATCCCTCCTCGGTGCAGTGGACACCATGTTCCTCCCCTTGTCCGTCACCATGGTTCCGATTTGCAGTTGGCGCGGAGAAAGCCACACATCGATTTCTTGCTGCATGACGCAGAGCAGTTCCTCCCCTGTGTGACTTCGTTCGCCGAGGCAAGCCGGGTGTAGAACTGCGTGACACCGCTGTGCCCTACACATGTGGTATGATGGAGCAGTGCTTCTGGAGGCGGAGATGGTGTTGGTGGTGGAGGAGGAGGAGGTGGATATTGGCGCAGGAGCAGCAGTTTGACAACGTGGAGGAGAAAGCAGCGTCTCCTGTCCAAGTTCTTGGTGTGCCTGGGCAGGAAGCACATTCATATATATCGTAGTGCAAACGTATAAGAAAAAGTAGAAAACTTTATTTAGACGACTATAATACAAGCGTTAAATGTCCAAGAGACATACTTGCATATGAACGAGCCTAGTCCTTAGTGTGAGTCATGGCTTCTGGTATATTTCGAGAGCGTGGATTCATGCAGAGCATGTAGCAGAGTGGAAGCAGTCTTTCCAGGCTGGGCGTAACACACCTGTGCGACGTTACGCCCAGCCTGGAAAGACAGCTTCCAATCTGCTACATGCTCTGCATGAATCCACGCTCTCGAAATATACCAGAAGCCATGGCTCACACTAAGGACTAGGCTCGTTCATATGCAAGTATGTCTCTAGGACTTTTAACGCTTGTATTATAGTCGTCTAAATAAAGTTTTCTACTTTTTCTTATACGTTTGCACTACGATATATATGAAGCATTTAGACCAAATGGAAGATTGGTCCACACGCAGACGATACCATTAGTGTGCCTCAATTAGAGCAATTTCATATTTTGGCTTGTGTATACCCCATACCTATACAAAAGAGGAAGCACATTCACCCAGTGGGCCGTAAAGGACATGTACTGGCCCTGACCGTAGTTAAAGCTCCACACGTCCACGCTGCCGTGCACCTTGGAACAAACCGATAAGCTCAAGGACTGGCCCACCTTCTGTTCTACATATTTGTGAAGGGCTGCTACTGCCTTTTAGGAAAAGAAATTACGGTTTGGAACTCTTCACCTCTGCTCGGCACAGGCCATTAATTCTCTGAACGGTGCAGAGTCCACTATTTGGAAAGGGAGGGACTGCAGTACCAACAACTTGGACAGGAGCACGGTCAGCTTCTGCACTTTAGGATGGTTGGACGCATACTGTTGTCTCTTTGCAATCGCCTCGTTGAACGACAGCTGGCACCATGAGTAGCGAGGAGCAGGAGCGTCTGGACCGGGAGATTATGTCAAAGAGAAACAGCTCCCTTCTGCAGAGGTGGTGGAGTCTTGACTGGCTGCAATGGCATGCGTGCCACTGGGCGCTGCTGCTGTTGCTGCGGCGGCAGGATGGACCACCACATCTGAGCCACGTTTCTCCCAGACCACCGGATGTTGACGCAGGGCCGTGGTGCCAAGGTTAGCTCCCTGGCCACGCTTCACTTTCTGCCCACAGATTCTACATATACCCATATTCGGCTCCTCCGGTGTTTTAGCAAAGAACTGCCACACCGCCAAGTAGCTGATTTTACCGCCAACGCTCCGCACTGAGTAACTACTACCACTGCTGCCTCGCTGAGCCCCTGTGCCACTACCGTCTTGGACCTGTGAAGCAGGTTTTCTACCCCGTGGCCGCTTGGCTCCTGACCTCACACTGCTGCTACCCTGCTGACTCACGGCCACACAACCCACTTGCTGACTGTGCCGCTGCCTGACGCGCAAGCTGACGCCCTCTTCTCCTGACGATGAGGAAGCCCTTGCTTCACCCGGCTCCCAAGTGCGGTCGGCTACATCATCATCGATTTGTGTTTCATCGTCACTGCTGTCCTCATCACCGGTCTTGGTATGCAGAGGCTGACCCCTCACAACATGATCTCCCATGCCACTCTCCACATCTATACTTTGCCGCCTACTGCAAGAAGCAGGGGATATTGGCCCCATTTCTTCGCTGCCAAGTAGCTGCTGACTGTCCTCCTCAAATTGTTCATCCTCGCTGTATAGCGGTGCTGAGCCCAGACTACATAGTAGATCTCTGGCTGAGGGAACCGGATGGGACAGTGGCGGGTTAAGGACAGGTGAGGGCCGCTGACCCGCTCCCGGGCCATGCTAACAAAGGGTTGTGTCTGCTGTTCCCACCGACTCTTGGCTGGGGTTGTCAGATGTCATCTGGGAGGAAGTGGATGACCTAGTCAACCAATCAAGAACCATTGGGTTGCTGAACAACACACGGCCGCTAGATGACACCGGCAGTTCTGGCCTCACCGAGTGACCCCTGCTGCGACGTCCCCTTACTGTGCTGCAACCTGGGCCTGCTCCAGGAATGTTTGTGCCACTGCCACTCGCAGGTGAAGAGCCTGCCACCTCTCTGTCTGACATACTGTTTGTTCTAAAATGTACAGCCTCTGTTTAATGAAGATATCGGTATATGATAAATACACACCCTGTATTTGACTCCACATGAACCCACTAACAAGCTTGGGTAACCCTTGGATATAAATTGCGCTCCACAAATGGCCAGGAGAAATTTACTTGTATGTGCCGTTTAAAAACACAGTATGATATTTTACTGGAATGATACTAAGAAAATCAAACAAACGGCTAATTAACGCTTCAGTTAACCTATGAATTTGGGCCAATACATGTCCAAAAAATTTCTTTCTTGGCGGTGAAACACAACAACATTTCTTTTTGCTGAAACACGTTACTAACTGCAGAAAAATACTTAGTTAACCCTTGGATGTAAATTGCGCAAAAGAAATGTGCTTCCAAAAATTACCAGCTTTGTAGCGTGTTAAAACGGCATGTATTTTACGGAGCACAACAACAGAAAAACTCGTAATTAACTTTCGGATATGAATTATGCTACAGCCAAAATTTCTTCTTTGGCGTTGAAAAACAACGTTTCTTTTACTGACTACAACTGCAGAAAAATACTTAGTTAACCCTTGGATGTAAATTTCGCAAAAGTAATGTGCTGCCAAAAATGACCAGTTTTGTAGTGTGTTAAAACGGGGTGTATTTTACTGAGCACAACAGCAGAAAAACTCGTAATTAACCTTCGGACATGAATTATGCTACAGCCAAAATTTCTTCTTTGGCGTTGAAAAACAAAGTTTCTTTTACTGACTACAACTGCAGAAAAATACTTAGTTAACCCTTGGATGTAAATTGCGCAAAAGAAATGTGCTGCCAAAAATTACCAGCTTTGTAGCATGTTAAAACGGCGTGTATTTTACGGAGCACAACAACAGAAAAACTCGTAATTAACCTTCGGATATGAATTATGCTACAGCCAAAATTTCTTCTTTGGCGTTGAAAAACAAAGTTTCTTTTACTGAATACAACTGCAGAAAAATACTTAGTTAACCCTTGGGTGTAAATTGCACAAAAGAAATGTGCTGCCAAAAATTAACAGCTTTGTAGTGTGTTAAAACGGCGTGTATTTTACGGAGCACAACAACAGAAAAACTCGTAATTAACGTTCGGATATGAATTATTCTACAGGCAAAATTTCTTCTATGGCGTTGAAAAACACAGTTTCTTTTAGTGACCACAACAGCAGAAAAACACTTAATTAACCCTTGGATCTAAATTGCGCAAATGAAATGAGGTGCCAAAAATTAAATGGTATTTGGATTGTAAAAACGCTGTTTCTTTAACTGAATACAACAGCAACAGGCTTAGATAACCCTTGGATATTCATTGTGCTCAAGAACTGAGCAGATAGCATTAAAATGTATATGCAGCTGAATTGGACGCACACTGGACTTCAATTCCAATACCCCACAAAATCAAAATTAGAACATAAGAGAAGCAGTCTCTGAGACAAGCTGTGACACCCCCCAAAAATCGCTGTATAAAAGTTAGTTCTTTAGTATGAGATATCATCATCAGCAGCAGCAGCAGCTTCCCTACACAGCACAGTGAAAGCAGTTTGAACTGCCAGTGTCGCGCCCGGACTTATATAGTGCGGTGACGTCACAGAATCACGCCGGTCTCTGATTGGCTTCATCTCTGCACATGTGATATAGGCTACGCCTTTCTTCCTCCCAGACTTCTTTGCCCCATGTAACGCCATGTGCTCGCAGCCATTTTATCAATTAAAAGCACGCTTCGTTTCCGCAAATCACCCCAAACTTCGACTTCGTTCAGAATCGAAGTTTTCCAGAAATTCTGAACGAATTCCACTTCGTTAGAATCGATTCGCACATCTCTAGCAACAATAATTAAAGGGGAGCCCATGGAGAGGTAAGTGGTAGTGATCATTTCCTTTTTTTGGTGTTGGTGCTGTTTGGCGGCCATTGTTGCTCTGATAACCCAGAGCCGGGGGGGGTAGGTCTGGCAGCAGTGGTGTTGTTGGGCCACTGGGTTGTGCCTCTCATTAATGTGACTGTTGCTGCGGCAGTGGTCAACATTCAGTGATACTCCCATAAGTGTAGGGACCCAATTTAAGGAGGTCGCCGTGAAGTGGCAAGTGGGCTTATATTGTTTGATCAAAAAGTAAACTAAGAACCTCATGTTCAGTTTTGCTGAGAAGCAGTAGATTCATGTATAGTGTCAGGATGTGCGGTCCATGTCTCCCTCTCCCAGGTATGTAATTAAATGTGTTCTCTCAAAGATTAGCTTTCAACATGAAATGACAGTTAAATGGGCTTTCTCATAAGCAAAGAGCTTCAATAATGTCTCTAGCTCATTACGAAAGTAAAATCTACTGACCAATGTTTTTAGAAAATGTCTTCATTTAACATTCCCTTTACTTTGAAAGCTAATCTTTGTAGTGAGAAAACCTTTTTCTAAAGGACTTTTTCTAAATACATTGTATGATAGATTTTACTTTAGTCACGAGATAAGACACATTTTATGTGCTCTGAGTGCACACAGGTTTCTATGGTTACCTGGTTACCTGACCATAACTCTGTTATCTGATTAGAGGATAGAGCAGAGAGTGATGTCACCATGGATGGACTGAGCTCACGGAGCAAACTAGTTATCGCTAGCAAAATTACAGATAAGCAATTGTTTTCGGTCCTCACAGCACATGTACCTTTTGTTTTGCTGAAGAGATAATCACTGTAATAGAACCACCCACAGCTTGAGGAGGCAGAGTGAGGGTAAAACTGCTTGTGACTCGGTGAAACAGCATGATGATAAAATCCATCAAAGACTAAATATGCAATATATGAGAAACTGCAGATATCTCAAAGGCTTAAAGTGGAAAAAACTATGGGTGACATGTATGAAAGGGGCTGCGCCAGAATTCTGGAGTCAAAAAGCTGTAGTAGACCATTTCTATAGATGTATGAACAGGCGCACACCAAACTTCGGCGCAATAAGTGCTTCAGTACTGGCCAAAGACACTTTTCAGCGCGCCAAAGTTTTGGGGCGTTCTGGAGGCGTGTCGCTCCACATTGTAGATGGAGACACGTTTATGATTTATTTGACGCCAAAACTTTGTTGCCGAACAGTTAGAACAGCCAGACCAGGCTAAAGGTGGTCTGCCTGAGCCAGACTTGTCGTATTGGCACTAGTCTGCACCTGTATGTATGAACGGCAGAAGAAAAGGTTCAAACATTCTGGCACAGTCTTACCACCAGCTTAAAGTGGTTCTAGCAACTTGTCTATTAGGTCAGAATTCATTATGATGTACGCTATATGAATAGTTAAAATTCAATTATATATTAATTATTAGATATGGTCTATTAGCTATATATATAATTCCATTTTTTTTTTTGGAACAACTATGTAAACTGTATAGAGTTTACCATGAAAATTATTATATAAGTATATAGAATATTTAAAACATTTAAAATGGAAGACACCTTAAGAATCTTGTGCAGATAGTTCATGTGAGACATTGCTATCATTTTAAAATACGTGCAGCAGAATTTCACAGGGATGCAATTAAGTTTCATTCTGTGCACTCTGACCTCAAGCATAGCTTTTGCATAAAATAACCAGAGCAATCAGCAGATATATTAAATACAAATTTAGTAGATATTCAGTAGATTGTTTTACATCTTATTTTATCATAAAAGTGTTTTCTGACAGCTTACAAGAGTAGTGACTGATTTTTACTAGCACTCGTTTTCAAGGAGTAAAGCCCACGCATAAGCACCAGACATAAAAAAAACAAACCTCTGCATGAAACAGGTGGGTACCATGGGAACCGGGTGTCAGATCTGATTTTAGTTCCATATTCAATTGGACTCTAATGCAGGTAAAATGCTTATGTTTGTCTTCAGAATAATATAGACTTCTATTTTATAGCACTCTGTGAACATTAGGCAGCAGTTTCCACAAACACTGGTAATGAATGATAAATAATATAATAATCACTTCTGGAAAAAGGTAATTATAGAAATATTTGGTGATTAATTTTGGAGCTCCGCATTGTTGAGCTCTGAATCAGAGCACATCAAAACACAATTTGCTTCTTGCATTGAGTTATTTGCTGTAGTACCAATAACTGTAGTGGCCAAAGGACCGAAAGAAACAATTGAAACCAACAAATATATACAGTGTTGAGTTAAATTTACATGCAACTTTTACGCAGGTATTGTGCAACAAATTTATTTACAAGAAACATATGGGGCGAATGAAGTAGCGCATCGTTTACATAAATGTCATGACAGTTTCTGTTCTGGCTGTGGTGTAATACAATTTATTGTGTAGCCCCAGTGACTGAAGAATAGCCACTGTCAAGTGACAGCTGAGCAGCTGAGTGACAGTTACACTTCATAGCAATCAATTGTGTTTTGGTTGTTGTTTCTGTTTGGTTATATGAGATTTGTAGAAAAATAGTTTCATGTGATTTGAGTTACATACTACACTATTGCACCTGACATTGCATGACACAAGCAGCCAAGAGAGTCATAATCTGCCCTAGGGACATTATATATTTAACTGTGTATTCCATGGCTTGCAGTGTGATCTGTTCATCTATTCTCCTGTCAGTGAAAACAAAGATTAGACTGGTTGGATATTTCCTGTCTGATTATATTGCACTACCACTGTATCTAAAGCCGTGCCGCTTGTCCCAGCGCTGCAGTATTATAAAAAGGACCTGTTTAATTGTTTAAAGCACTGGACACGACACATGCTCGAGATGGCTTGTGACACTCTGGTGCTTCTGGAACATCCAGTACTCTGGAGAAAACTGATACTTTTGCACCTATCCAGTTCTATCCTCAACTGATTATTGTAATTTTGGCCATAACTGCCAGGAAAATTGTTCGGGATGCAAAGAAAACCGACAAATAACATAAGCTGAAATACAGGACTCTCTGAAAAATAGCGGCATGGCTGTTTCTGATGCACAATAATGAGGCGTTTGAAGAAAAATGGGCTGCATGGTCGAGTCGCCAGAAGAAAGCCCTTACTGCACAAAAGCCACAACGGATCTCACCTACAATACGCCACACAGCACAGAGACAAGCCTCAAAACTTCTGGAACAAGGTCATTTGGAGTGATGAGACCAAAATCAAACTTTTGGGCCACAACCATAAACGTTACATTTGGAGAGGAGTCAACAAGGCCTATGATGAAAGGAACACCATTCCTACTGTAGAGCACGGAGGAGGATCGCTAATGTTTTGGGGATGTGTGAGCTACACAGGCACAGGACACTTGGTCAAAGTTGAAGAAAATATGCGTGCAGCCCGTTATCAGCAAATACTGGAGACAAATGTGAAATCGTCAGCTTGGGATGACTTGGAAGTTCCAACAGGACAACGATCCAAAACACAAGGTCAAGTCGACCTGTCATTGGCTACAACAGAACAAACTGAAGGTTCTGGAGTGGCCATTTCAGTCTCCTGACCTCAATATCATTGAGCCCGCATGCTGTTCATGCAATACAGGCCAGGAATTTACAGGAACTGGAGGCTTTTTGCCAAGAAGAATGGGCAGCTTTACCATCTGAGAAAATAAAGAGCCTCATCCACAACTAACACGAAAGACTTCAAGCTGTCATCGATGTTAGAGGGAGCAATACACAGTATTAAGAACTGGGGTATGTGAACTTTTGATAAGGGTCATTTGGATGTTTTGGTTGTCATTATGATTTAAAAAGAGAAAAACATAGTAGTTTGAAAATAAATGGCTTCACCCAACCACTAAACATGAGTGGTGTAAAAGTTTTTGTGTTATCACTCATATTCTCTGAAAAAAGGCCAAAAAGCAAAAATTCTGCCAGGGTATGTAAACTTTTGAGCACAACTGTAGCTACAGACCTGGTCAATCTCTCATCATAGGCTGCTAGCACTGGTTGCTATGTCTGCAGATCTGGCATCTACTGCAGCCTAATAGAATTCAATAAACACGCCCCTGACTTCAAAATGAAACCAAGAAAACAGGACTGAGGTAAGATGAATCGATGGAGTGAGACAACCCCTTTATCTCCTTGTACAGGGATCTAGACTTTACCGCAATAAACTCCAAGGTCGCTACCTTTCATGTGTCTTGAGAAAGGCTCACGTTGGTGCTGAAATGTCGTTTGTAGAATGAATAATCACCCTGTTGTTGGAAATGCTGCCTGTATTTCTCTTTTTTAGGTTGTTTAATGTGAGTCTTTCAGGTACAGTCTCCACAGACGGCTGCTGTCTTTTTAAGTCTATTGGCTACCTCCTATGTGGTTACCCACAGTGGCAGCGGATGCGCAGGGGAGGGGCTGAAGGAGCAGACAGACAGCATAGTCAGTAGCAGCACAGGTCAGAGCAGAATAAGGGTTTCTCAAGGTCAGGGCAGGCAGCAATCAAACGGAGAGGTGAAAGGCAAAGTTAAAGTCAAGAGCCGGGGGACAATATATAGAATAATAATTTCCAATGCTGGATTTTACAACAAACATCTAGCCCAGAGGTGTGAAAGGAACTCCTTTACAGAGCCAATGGTAGGCTACGATATTTTCAAGTAAAGATAAGGGGAGCCAGCGTTACGTTACCGTGAGCAAGGGCTGTTTGTTGTGCCTGAAACGTGTCGGTTTGTGTCTCCCCTGTACCCTCTTCACGATGAATTATAAATAAATTATGGCATGCTCATTCACCAACACCGCTGTCTTCCCTTATCTTTACTTGACGACGTTGTTGCAAGGCTTTTGACCGAGAGCCGGGATACCGAGCGGTGGTGTGCTGCAATCTCCAGCTGGGCAAAGAAGGCTTGATGAACAAATTATCGGGTGAGCTCCAGTTTCTACTTTCCTTTGCTTAAGAACTAGTGTGTAGCCTACTGTAGGCTGAGGGAAAGACAAGTGAAACAGCTCCTAAAAGCAAAAGGAACAGAGATGGCATGGCATGAGTGTAATAGGCTGCGCTGGTGGCAGCAGAGACAAGCTGAGTCATGACTTGTTACAAATATTTGTCTACATTAGTAAATCATATAATGTTCTGCAAACTTTTCATCTACACTCGTTAACCTGCAACTTGGTTTAATGAAGCTTTTCAGATGTATACTAGAATTTGTGTTGCCATGGCAAGAATGACAGGTTGGCGAAGGTAGGCGAGTGCCTAGGGCGCCACTTAATCCCAGGCAGGAAGGGGGCACAAGGAGGCAGGGAGTGGGGTGCATTTTCCCCTTGGGAGGGCACAATGTGACTTATTTGCCTTGTGGACCAGAATACCTTGTCCCAGTCCTGCTCCAGTCCCTTGAAAGTGGAACAGTATGTGGAAATAAATGGCAAACTGCATATGTGTACATGGAAATAATGAGTGTTTCTTGTTTCAATGACAACTGCCTCAGATTCTTCATTAAAAGTACAATCTTTCAAACCTTATCACTGAAAGCATATTTCCTTCCTAATACTGTCTTCTTCCAATACTTAACTACACACTGATTTTTTATTACTTTGTACCACTGCTATGAGAAATTGATGACATCTGCACGATATGCATAGGTCATACCAGATGCAATAAAATATTCACAATACGTATAATATTTTCTTATTTCCTCCAGCACATCTCCCACCCTAAAGGAGAAAATAATCCTCCGCAGATACAAAACCTTCCACTTGTTTTCTTCTATGAAGTGAATAGGACATGCCTTGAATATCTGGTCAATGACCATCTGACTGCTTGGTTTTCAAATGATCAGAAGAATAAAATACCCTCAGTTCCTCTCATTAGTGAAAGATGGAAGGAGAAGCTCAGAAAGTTAAACTAGACAATTAGCTGGTGTCTGTTTGGACCTCAACCAATCAAACTTTTATGATATAGCCTGAGTTACATTAACCTGTAACTTGGTTTGATGAAGCTTTTTAGATGTATACTAGAAGTTGCTGGTGTCTGTTTGGACCTCAACCAATCAAACATTTATGATATAGCCTGATTTACGTTAAATTTAAAAAAAAAAAAAAAAAAAAAAAAAAAATTTTAAGTTCTCTCATAAGTGAAGATGGGAAAGAAGAGAAGTTAAAGAAATAGCCACCAACAATAAACGATGATACGAGACAATTAACCACAAACTTTAGATTATACAATGCTTTTGAACAATCAAAATTTATAATAGCCTATTCTTTATTTATGATATCGCCTGAGGAACTTCAATCATCAAATTACCCCTTTATGTAGATGAGGAAGATGGGTGGTGTACTTTGTGGGAGTTGAAATAGCAGCAAAATTGTGAACAGATTTTCCACAATTGCTAGTTATCTGCTGACATCTATTTTTATTTTTTTTTATATATGTTTCTCAGTACTAATATTTTTAATGGAGTTGCTTTAAATGATTATGTTATCTTGTTTTTCATATTGTATGCAACTGATCATTCTAATAAAATGCACTCCGCTTGTACCACTTCTGATTTTCAGTGTTGGGCTACATGTAGCAGGTGTAATAATATGTAAAATGATGGTTCTGGAGGGGTTGGTATATCAGAAAGTTACATGTCCAAGACATTCGACTCAGAGGTCAGAAGCAGATGGGTATTGGTGACTTGAAAGACCAGATCTGACCCCTCACATCAAAAAGATGACAATATAGCACAGCCCCACCACATACTGTATGTAAATGTAAACCAATATGACCGCAATCACTCCCAGCGTCCCACCGGAGTATCTGGCCACAGGCAGCTGGGCCCGGCCCGCACATCATGCCTGGGAACGCTCGGGCCCTCCGACCCGAGTGCTAGCAGGCATGTGTGTGCGGGCGCTTAGCGGAGGTACTTAGCGCTCTGCTCCGCTATTCAGCCTAGTACAGCGAACCTATGGCACGCATGCCAGGCTGGCCACCCGCTGCCTTCCTGCACTGTCACCCGGACGTCGCGCTAGGAGGGCTCAGCATCTGAGTCACAGTGTTGGACCTGGGGCCTTCAGCAGGTGCGGCGGCCCCATGTGCTCAGCTGGGCAGCGAAGCGATGTAGTTACATCATCGTGCCGCTGCCTGTCCTCGGTCGCACAGCCTGTCATAGGCTGTGCGCCCGAGGAGCAGCCGGAGGAGCGTGCCAGTGCGGGGATGGACAGAAGGGGAGCGCGCGGCTGCGAAAGAGGTAAGGTGAGTATTAATGTTATTATTTTTATTTGTGGAATCTATATACTGGCTGTGGGGAGAGTTATCTATATACTGGCTGCTGGGGAGAGTTATCTATATACTGGCTGTGGGGAGAGTTATCTGTATACTGGCTGGTGGGGAGAGTTATCTATATACTGGCTGTGGGGAGAGTTATCTATATACTGGCTGCTGGGGAGAGTTATCTGTATACTGGCTGTTGGGGAGAGCTATCTATATACTGGCTGCTGGGGAGAGTTGTCTATATACTGGCTGGTGGGGAGAGCTATCTGTATACTGGCTGATGGGGAGCTATCTGTATACTGTCTGGTGTGGAGCTATCTCTATCTATACTGGCTGGTGAGGAGCTATATGTCTATATACTGCCTGTGGGGAACTATATATTGCCTGAGGATATATATATATATATATATATATATATATATATACAGATATATATATATATATATATATATATATATATATATATATATCCTCAGGCAAGCAGGTATATAGATATAGGTCCCCTTAGGCAGATAGGTATATAGATATTGGTCCCCACAGGCTATATATACATACCTGACTGAGGGGACATATATCTATATACCTGTCTTATTGAGGGGAACTGTACACCTACCTAACTTAGGGGACTTATATACCTATAAGTAAGGAGTTGCTGGAAAAGTGAAGATTCTAAAATATTTGTGTCTAAATCTGCAGGGATGAGAGAAGTCAGCATGAAGGTGTGAACCGGATGGAGAAGAAAAGGTTAAGTGAACGACTCATTGGAGAAACTTCACCTGTGAGTCATTAAATGTACCTGAACTGTAATCTCTTATATGTGTGCAAAGTGTAATGTTTTATATTCAGTAATGGTGTAGCGGTATTATTCAGTCACTTTGTGGTGGTGATACGTGACAGTATTATTCAGTCACTATGTGGTGTGGTGGTGATATGTTGGCATGATGTGGTATTTGGTCTTACTAGAATTATTGGTAATATTGGCCCTAGGATTCTGGTTTTGTGAAGTTATTTGTGTCAGATTAAAGTTATAATGTTATCACATCGGTCTGCATAAATTGAAGCAAGACTGAATGGGGCACCGTACAGATGGCGGAGACAGCGAGGAAAAGTGGGCCCTTAAGATCAACTCCTCTGATGGGCCCCAGGCACCCCAGTTCGACACTGGTCACTCCAGTAGAATTTTGAATGCTTAGAGTGCAGGTGTGATAACCATATTGGAGAGAGATACCAATGCAAGTGTATTTTGTGCATCAGTTCAAAGTGATGAATGCATTTATAGTTATTAAGAAAAGGTGGATGTGAGGTGAAGGGGGGCTTGTAAGGGTTGTTTTAAAGAATGAAAACGATGTCAAATCTGTAAGTACTTCTAAAAAGATTTGTAAAGGTTATATTTAGAGCAAAGTTCTTCATAGCAAAGTAAGAACAAGTCAGGCACCCCTCCTGCTTCCCAATCTGGTAAACTGAGTAGAGGGGCCAGAGAACTGATTGGGATCAAGGATGGATCAACAGATGACCAATTATGTTTTGTGTCATGCTTTGTCCATGTCAAGTATATGTTATTGACGGAGGTAAGTGATGGTTTAGAAAGGGGACGATCAAGCAGTACAATTTGTAAAATCTGCTGAAAGGGTAGAGTTTTTAATATGTACCCATCTGCAAGTGACTGCAAGTGCATGTACCAAGACATGTAAATTTGGTGTTAAATTGCCACAACATTATTAAGTCAATATAATTGGGACTGCCCGTCCCGCATCATGAGTTTGTTGCTCCATGATAACTGCTTTAATTCTGACTCGCTTGACTTCCCACATAGGTTTCTGGAGATCTGTCAGTGTGCTGGCTTGCTATCCGCCAAAAGTTGGTTAAGTGTTTATATTTCCAGCTTAGAGAATCTTTCAGATCCCTATAATTTAAAGGGAATATGTCACCATTTTATTTTTTTTTACTTATTAAAACAAGATACTGATCCATATTCTTTTCCTCTTAGCTGTTTTTATTTTCTGATTGTAGATTTCTTAATTCGATTGTCTATATATGGTTGTGGAGATAGCATTCTTCCCTGCACTGCTTTAACAGCATTTAGAAAGATGCTTTATAGCAGCTTCATGCACATAGGAGCCTGAGAACTGGATCAGTCCCATTGACTTCTACAGGAGAGTTTTCTAGTCATGGTCTGTGACCTGGGTGAAAGTTAGGCTATGTTCACATGGCTTAAAATGGGACGTATGTCAGTCCGTAATTACGCGCCGTAGTGCGCGAATTATGGCTGGAATACGTCCCAGTCATTACGGTAATCCACAGTTCTCATAGAGAACTATGGATTACGTCTCCTCTCCCTGCTCGGCGCATCCGCCGCGGGGGGGAGATAAGTGACATGTCATTTACTAGCGGCGTATATGCGCCGCTAGTAATGATAGTCTATGGGCCGGCGCGGTGCCGGCCCCCTGCTCCTTCCCCCGCTCCCGCCCCGCCCCCGTCCACAGGGCATAATAAGCTGTGTAAACCCAGCCTCAGTGTGCAGGGAGGAGGAGAGGGTAAACTCTAACTGTCTCCTGTTGTGATTGGTGGATCTTGTGTTATCTATACACATTGGTGTCACCTTTCAGTGTAATCCTGCATGTGCTGATTATGAGGAGACTACTGAAAATCTTTCTCTACAGAAAAGGAACTGTCAGACTATTATTAGGCCTAGTGGCCAAAATGAAAACTGTAGGACTTTAGATTTAAAAAAAATATATATATTTAAAGTGATATGGAAAATTTAAATAAACATAACCAAAAATCCTTAAAAATGTTTTAAACTTAAAAATGTGAGTTAAACAATGTCATTTTTTGATGACACATTCCCTTTAAAGAAAGAGGTGTGGCTGGTATATGAGTCAGCATCATCCGTAAATTGACAGTGAGTCATCTGAACAAAGAAAATAGAATTTCTGAATGGTTGGTTTTAAGCTTGGAGAAAGGACAATAGGAAATTGTATTGTTTTGGGTTTGTTGAGTTTATAACAAGATACTCTTAAAGAGAACCTGTCACATAGTTTATGCCCCCTTACTGAGGGCAGAACAAGGTAGTGTCAGACCTGCTGTTCCCAGCGCTGTGTCCCTTATTCTGTAAGATGCTGTAGTTTTCATGTATTTAATGCTCAAAGCTTTTTTCAAACCCCGCCAATCAGAGGCTAGCCCCGCCCACCTCAACTGATAAACCTATTACTTTGAATAGGTAGAAACGTGAATAACTGTCAGTGGGCGGGGCTAGACTTTGGTGGGCGGGGCTAAACCTACTCATGAATAAGATTTGAGGGGTAAATGCTCTAAAACTACTGCATCTTACAGAATAAGGGACACAGCGCTGGAAACAGCAGGTCTGTCACTGGCTTGTGCTGCCCTCAGCAAGGGGGGCATAATCTATGTGACAGGTTCCTTTTAAGTAAACGTCGAATGCTCTATGTAAAGCCAGAATAGATGTCTCAGGTGAGGTACAAAGCATAATTCCATCATTCACATAAAAATAGTTTTTGTGTTCTTGATCTCGAACCTGCTGTCATATGACGTGAAGCGAGACACGGATTAACTCTGCCTGTGGCTTAATACATAAGCAAATATTAATGGAGTTAATAGGCAACCCATCCCATTCTATGGGTGTGAAAAGAAACCCATAATAAAACTCAGGCTGAAGGGAGAGTGTAGAGAGGCTGTATGATATAAAAAATACAGCCCTCAAACCTTATTTTTGTAAGACAGCTGACAAGGAGGACCAATTCACTAGGTAAAATGCCTTTTCGCTGTCCAAAGACAGAAGGACTGAGTTGCAAGGAGATTTCACTAGTTGAATCAGATTTAACATCCTCCGGGTGCCATCCTTAGCTTGTCTTTGATTGATGAACCCAACCTGATCTGAGTTTATCAAAGCAGGAAGGAGATCATTAAGTCCTCAAGCCAGTATTTTCAAGTAAAATTTGACATCATTGTTCAACAATGAGATGGGTCTGAAATTAGATGGGAAAATAAGTTCTTTACCAGGTTTGAGAATTGTGATGAATATTGCTTCCAGCAACTCCTTCAGTGGGACTTTATAAAGGTATAAAGTCAGTTTCTCTGTGAACGCCTTAGGCTATGTCTCCACTGCACACATTTTTTATCTTTTTTTAGCGTTTTTTGTTTTCTGAAACTGCTGAAAAAAACGACTGAAAACAGATCCCATAGACTTTAATAGTAAAAACGTTCTGTAGCCTCCACAGAACGTTGTTTTTCTGTTCATTTCTGCTCCTGGTTGTTTTTTGAAACATGTTGCAAAAAACAACAGAAAAGGCAGAAAATTTACTATTGAAATATGTAAACTGCCAGACATTTTTGGCGCATTTTTTTTCTCGCAGAAATCCATAGAAATTTAATGCTGTGCTTTTCTGAAAAAAAAAAACCCACAAAAGTGCCAAAAAATGGTTGGATTTTAAGCTGTTTTTGACATGAACTGGACAAAAAACTCAGTTTTATAAATGGTTTTAGGATTTGGTTTTCAGTGAGATTTTTTGTCCAATGCCATGAAGACCTAGCTTTATAGTATTCATTCAGGAGTCCATTTTGGATTTATTGTCCTTCAAAGTTTGGAATATTTTATAAGTCTCCCACTCCACTATAGTTGTGTTGAGAATTTTTTAGTTGGGATGCAGGCATCTTAGGCAGAGAAATCTGACTCAGGAATGAATTAATGTCTGATTCACTAAAATCAAGCCATTGATCTTCTAACTTAAAACTGCATTTTTCATAATAATCTGCAAGCATATCCACAATAAGTTGGGGGTCACAAACTCTTTTAATAGCAATATTAAGACACTACAGTATTTTGCAAGCTATTCTTTGTGTTTTTATCCTCCAAGTCAGAAGTCTGTGTGGTTTGTCCATATAAATATAGAAATGCCACTTGAGTTTCCTTAGTTTGTGTGTCTGGACAAGAAGAATTTCTCTAGTTAAATCTTTAAATCTTTTAACTGATTTTTCAACTTAAACATCGGGGAGTGTTTAAAAGCTTTATCACATTTAACAATTTCCACAAGTAATATCTACAATTTAGTTTGTCTGGATATTTTAGCCCTAGCAGCAGGTTGGATACATATTCCATGAATATAAGCCTTGTGTGTACACCAGAGGACCGCAGGTGAAGAGGCAGATAAAGCATTAAAGTTAAAGAACTCAGTAAGAGACTCTTGTAATAATTTAACATTTAAACGTTTGATAAATATTTCAAAAGACTAAGGTTATATCTCCATGGGGTGCAACCTGTCTGAGTAATAACTATATAGGGTTAATTCAACCGAAGCATAATTAACCCATGTTATGAGGCAGATTTTAGCTATTTGTACCAGGGGAAGAAACATTGGATGTATAAAAAATAAATCAATATGTGAATGGGTTTCCTTTGGAGCTGAGTAGTATGAAAAGTCTAAATCTGTCTGTTTAAGTATCTAAAACATAGTGGAGATTGTTGTCACATAATAGGGAAGACAATCCAGGGTCAAACCTGTCATGCCCCGCTGATCTGTTTATCTCTCTGTGCTTCACCAAGCTAAGTCTCCACAGATGATACATTTGCCTTTAGCAATTTTTTTCACTTTATTAAAGGGGTTATTGCAACACAATGATTACACTGGGGAACAAGAAATGTATTGGTGCCTAGAAATTTTGACCTTATGTCTTTTCGAATTCACATGAATTTCCAACATTTCTTTAGTACAATATACTACTTTCAGCCAGGGGCGGAAATACTGACAGAACAGCCATAGTGGCTGCTAGGGGGAATGCTACCCCAGGGGGTAAGGTACATCCTGCATCAAAATGCCAAGTCTTGTGTCCCAGTGTTCAGAGGCAGTGACTGCACGACTATAGCAGAGCAGAGCGCAGCCAGCACTCTCCTCCACTAATCCACCTGGTTAGCCTAAGGTCTTAGGCCTTAAGCCTACCTGGTGTTAGCCCCTAGTGCTGACATGAGTGGTAAGATGACATCATATCATCGCACCAGATACCCCAGGCTTCACAGGGAGAAGCTGGTCTGCCACTTGTAGTGTCGGGGGGAAAGAGAGAGAGTTAATTACTATTATTTTATTTTTTTACTAATGGGGCCTACCCACTTACCAGGGGTCCACCTATAGCCTACCTACATGCCTGTCAGGAGTCCACCAATAGCCTACCTACCAGGAGCCCACCTATAGCCTGCCTACCTATCAGGGGCCCACCTATAGACTACCTACCTACCAGAGGCCAACAAATATCCTACCTACCAGGGGTCCAACTATAGCCTACCTACCTACCTACCTACCTACCTACCTACCTACCTACCAGGCCCATCTTTGGCCTGCCTACCTAACTACATTGGGGCCACCTATAGCCTACCTATGTGAGGCCCACCTATAGCCTAGGTGGATACCTACCTACCTGAAGCCCATCTATAGCCTAGCTACTTGGTACCCTCCTACAGCCTACCTACCATGTGCAGCCTACCTACTGGCTACCTATCTACCTACCCACGTGGGGCTCACTTGCAGCCTACCTACCTACCTACCTACCTAGGGTCTAGCTACAATTAATAATAGCCAAATTAAATATTCCAAATTTAGCCTATATCAAAAACAAATCACTGACTTAGAAAACTAGATTAAAATATAACCTTTAATACATTCACTAAAATTGATATGTCCAAAAGTAGGTCAGATAAATGTATATAGCACAAAAGGCAACACCTAAACATACACCTACAAGAGCGTATATTTCATTGGAACACATTTATGTACTCACATACAATATCCTGGACCATATGTATATACGGGATACAGTCTTCCACAGAGATGGACAGAGAAATGTGCATCCAAGGTATATGGAGGAGCTACAATCTACCTAGCTACCTGGGACCCAGCTACATCCTACCTAGATACCTGGGGCCTATCTGTCTATCTGGGGCCTATCTACCTGGGGTCTGCCTATCTACCTACCTGGGGCCTGCCTATCTACCTACCTGGGGCCTGCCTACATAAATGAGCCTTAACTACTGCCTACCTAGGGCCAATCTTAATATCTACCTGTAGCCTACCTACCTAACTGGAACCTATCTACCTACAAATATCTCCCAAGTGTCCCTATGTTGGAGGGACAGTCCCTATTTTTAACCCTGGTTCCTCCGTCCCTCTTAGCTCTATAAATGTCTCTCTTTTTTATTTGGAAAATAGATTTGCGTCAAAAAACTCACTATCTAGCTTTAAAAAGTATCTGATTGCTTCCTTGTTGTATATTAGATAACACCTTACTTAATATTTCATCATTGGATACAATGCAATCCAGAAAATGTGTCCTTTTTTGGCTATCGAAAAAGTTGGCATGTATGTGTTTGGGCGTGATTAGAGACGTGTCTTGGTGTGATTTCATGTGTTTGGGCATGGTTAGAGGTGTGTCTTGGTATGATGTCATGAGTTTGGGCATGATTAAAGGTGTGGCCTGATGTGTCCCTCTTTGCAATCTCTAAAAGTTGGGAGGTATGCCTACCTATGGCCTACACACCTACCTGGGGCCTAACTACTGCTTATTTATCTAGGGCCAATCTACCTACATAGGGTCTAACTGCTGCCTACCTACCTGTAGCCTACAAACCTACCAATCTACCTATCTAACGGGGGTCTACCTCGCTACCTGGGACCTACCTAATATAAATCTGAAGAGTACAGGCCATGGCTATAGCACAGTCTCCAGGGAGTTAGTCCTCTGTTCCTCCACATCCTGCTAGGAGACTATGCCTCTAAACTATTGCCTGTTCCCGCTCTCTCACTCCTGGGTACTTTGTACAGAGGTGGGGACAGTGATGGAGGTGCTGGAAAAGTGAGAATTCTAAGATACTTGTGTCCAAAACTGCAGGGATGAGTGGTGGCTGGGAGAAGTAATCATGGAGGTCTGGACTAGAAGCAGAAGAAAAGGGAAAGTAAACGACTTGTTAAAGTAATGTCACGAGATGTAACTGTACTGTAATAATTTATATGTCTGCAGAGCCTGTGTACACTGGTATCTGGATACCGTATGGAGGTTATATACAATCTGCAGAGCCTGTGTACACTGGTACTTTAAGCTATATGGGCACTGTATGGAGGTCACATACAGTTTGGTATTTACCAATTTATGATGCCTGTATGGAGGTAATATACAGTCTGCAGAGCCTATGTACACTGGTAATTACTACTAGATGGTCACCGTATGGCAGAAATATATACTCTGCAGAACCTGTTACACTGGCATCTACCAGTATATGGTCCCTGTATGGAGGTAATATACAGTCTGTTGTGCACCGGTCTACACTGGTATATACCACTATATGGTCACAATATGATGGTAATATTGGTCTTTGTATACTGATCTTTATTCAGTAATAGTGTAAGCGCATTACTCATCCAAAACTTTACTACTTGGCCCAGTCTTCTCTAGTTACGTCCCTGCTTTCAACAGCATATACTTGGTAAGGTGGCAAAGTCGGATCTCCAAAACTAGGACTGATAGGGGAGAACGAGTGCCATTTTCAGAATCAGTGCCCTAAACATACTCAAAAACGATTCCAACTTTTAAGGCACCAAAATGAGTGTTAGCTTTAAACATATAAGCAAAGATTAATAAAGACTATTACCAAATACTTTGCTTTATCTAGAAGATAGAAGAGATTTTATTTTCTGCTTGTATACACAAGTGTCTCTAAGTTATCACCATCTCTCTTTGTGCTCATTGCTCCAGCTGACCACGGTGACTTACTCCCTGCTCAATGTTATCTCAAGCACAGGAGCTTGTTTATCTATGTTACTGACAATCTTTACCCTTTAGAGCTCTGTAGCCTTGTGCCCTGCTGTTAATAAAACTGTATCACAGGAGGAGGAGATCCTCATGGAATAAATGTCAACAATGCAAGATGGTAACTGTGGTTTATTACCTAATGAGTTGCTGTTAAAACCAAGCCCACCCAAGAAGCAAATAGGTGGCAGCAGTGTAACAAAATGGTAACTAAGGGCTACATGTATAAATGGAGCCGCGGAAGTTATCTGGCGTCAAAAAGCTTTAGTAGACCTGTTCTATAGATGTATGAACAGATCTACTGTTCATGGGGTGTTCTAGGGGCGTCGCACGACATTCGTAGAATTACACACCTTTCCTGACTTTGACGAAAAACCAAGGCGCAGAACAGTTAGAACAACTAGACCAAGTTAAAGGTGGTCTACCAGAGCCAAATTTGTCGTATTGGTACTACAATGTGCCTGTATATATGACCTGCAGAAGAACAGGTTCATACATTCTGGCACATTCCACACTACCTTAAAGTGAATTAGAACTGGCCTATCAGAGCCAACATTCATAGATGTCGCCCTAAATGTAGGTAAGGTGTGGATTAATGTTATACTGTTGCTCTGTTTGTAATGACCCTGCAGCCTTTATTCAAGTTTATTACCCGAATGCTGGACAATCCTTTAATTTAGATGGTATGAGATTTATGTTGTAGCGCTTTTATTTGTATAGAGTTTTTGCCCTGTAAGCTATAATGATGTAGTTAATTAAACAGGAAGTGTCTGGAGAATTTCTTCTATGAAGTAAGCCATCCAGGGATCAGCCTGTTAAGATAATCAGTTATTATCACAGTTATTATCACAAGATTTCTTCTCTAGGTTCATCAGCTGCCCACTCACAAGATAGGCTTCCATCCTCTAGTGATGAGTGATAGAGCAGCAGTGCTTGTTTCAGAGCCACAACCTTTTCACACCACGATGATGAGCTTTTAACATGCAGGGAAAGGTAAATGAAGACCATTACCAAAAACATTGCTGTTTTAATTTTGCTTTGTCAGGAGATAAAGGAAATTGTATCTACTGTTAGTGTACACAAGCTTCTCTTGGTTACCAACCACCTCTCTCTGCTATTTCTTGTCTCTCCAAGCTGCCGTCATGCCATTGTGAGTCAGTCCCTGCTGAGTCTTATCGCCAGTTTTATAGCAGAGCTAATATGCCAATCACTGCAGTAGAACCACTCGCAGCCTAAACAGAATGTGTGAGTCTGAAGCTGGCTGTGGCTCTGTGGAACAGCATGGTGAGACAATCATTACATCCTTGTTCAATTGAATAGACAAAGCCACACTGTTATGAGGGTACTAAGTAAAACTTTGTTCTGTTGATCCCAGGGATGTAACTTTGACCAATGTAATCAAATTCAAGCCTTATGTTTTTTTTTTTTTACATTTGAAAGTAAAATCAGTGATTTGGTTCTTATAGACAACATTTGCATGTATGAGGTAGTTTACCTGAACTAGATTTTATGCACAAAGCCCATTACATTCACACAATCTTTTGGACATAAAAAAAAAAGATTACCACATACAATTTAAATTCATTCATAAAGAGCTAAACAATGTAATAGAACTGATAAAAAGGAGTAAAATGATAGGATCATGAGTTGGTCAAAAGATTTTGTGCTCTCTGCATAATCACCTATAGTTACTGTTTTTAGGGCAGCTTTAATAATGAAATTATGGCAGCATTCTGGTGCAAATTACTTGAACAACTGGTGTTAATGTTTTGTGCCACATTTTATAGGTGTTTTAGACACATGTTGCACCTCCTTCAACAGAGGATGTGGTTTAGCAGTAAAGGGGCATTGCTCACTTAAAAGGGGTGTGACATGTAGCCAGACATTCTGTGGCAAAAACTGTGCCACAATTATTGCCATAAACTAAGCCTTCTAATAAATGGTATTATCTTAGACTACAGTGTCTACAGAGGCGGCAAATCTATCAAATACAGTGGGGAAAAAAAGTATTTAGTCAACCACCAATTGGGCAAGTTCTCCCACTTAAAAAGATGAGAGAGGCCTGTAATTGGCATCATAGGTAGACCACAACTATGAGAGGCAAAATGAGAAAACAAAACCAGAAAATAACATAGTCTTAATTGCAAATTATTGTGGAAAAAAAGTTTTTGGTCACCTACAAGCAAATAAGATTTCTGGCTCTCACAGACCTATAACTTCCTCTTTAAGAGGCTCCTCTGTCCTCCACTCAATACCTGTAGTAATGGCACCTGTTTGAACTTGATATCAGTATAAAAGACACCTGTCCACAACCTCAAACAGTCACACTCCAAACTCCACTATGGTGAAGATCAAAGAGCTGTTGAAGGACAATAGAAACAAAATTGTAGCCCTGCACCAGGCTGAGAAGACTGAATCTGCAATAGGCAAGCAGCTTGATGTGACGCAATCAACTGTGGGAGCAATAATTAGAAAATGGAAGACAGATAAGACCACTGATAATTTCCCTTGATCTGGAGCTCCGTGCAACATCTCACCCAGTGGAGTCAAAATGTTCACAAAAACGGTGAGCAAAAATCCTAGTGAATGACCTGTAGAGAGCTGGGGCCAATGTAACAAAGACTACTATCAGAAACACACTATGCAGCCAGGGACACAGATCCTGCAGTGCCAGACGTGTCACCTGCATAAGCCATTAATAAAATAATAATAATAATAATAATAATAATCTTTATTTATATAGCGCCAACATATTCCGCAGCACTTTACAAATTCAAGGGTAGACGTACAGACATTACACATTAAAAGTACTTACAGATGAGACACAAGGTGTGAGAGCTTACAATCTATTAGGGTGTATGGGTGACACAAAGGGTGAGAAGTGCCAAGTTTACAATTGTCCGGCCATGTTTCATAAATAGGGGGTGGTTTACATGAAAAATGGATGAACCTGCCACCCAGACTGTACATCTATATACAGATAAGTGCCTGTGAGTGCCCTAGTGTAGGGAGTGACAGATGTGTGTGATAGCAGTTAGGGATCTTGGTAGGCCAGACTGAGAAGATGTGTTCTCAGAAAATGCCCTCTGAAAACTATGAGGGTTGTGAATGTGTCTGATCGCCCATGGTAGCATATTCCAGAGAACTGGTGCCGCACGTGTGAAATCTTGGAGACGGGCATGGGAGGTTCGGATAATTGATGAGAGTAACCTGATATCAGCAGCAGAGCGGAGAGAGTGGGTCGGGTGGTAGACAGAGACGAGGGAGGTGATGTAGGGGGGGGGGGGGGGTGCAGCATTGTGAAGAGCTTTATGGGTGGAAAGCTTACATGTCCGGACCCATCTGAAGCTTGCTAGAGAGCATTTGGATGATCCAGAAGAGTATTGGTAGACTGTCATATGGTCAGATGAACCCAAAGTAGAACCCAAAAATGAAATGTGGCTGGGTCTTTCAGCATGACAATGATCCCAAGCACACCTCCAGGGCAACGAAGGAGTGGCTTTGTAAGAAGCATTTCAAGGTCCTGGAGTGGCCTAGCCAGTCTCCAGATCTTAACCTCATAGAAAACCTTTGAAGGGAGTTGAAAGTCCGTGTTGCCCAGCGACAGCCCCAAAACATCACTGCTCTAGAGGAGATCTGCGTGAAGGAATGGGCCAGCATACCAGCAACAATGTGTGCCAACCTTGTGAAGACTTACAGAAAACGTTTGACCTCTGTCATTGCCAACAAAGGATATAGTATTGAGATGAACTTTTGTAATTGACCAAATACTTATTTTCCACCATAATTTGCAAATAAATTTTTTCCAAATCAGACAGTGTGATTTTCTGGATTTGTTTTCTCATTTTGTCTCTCATAGTTGAGGTCTACCTATGATGTTAATTACAGGCCTCTCTCATCTTTTTAAGTGGGAGAACTTGCACAATTAGTGGCTGACTAAATACTTTTTTCCCCCACTGTAAGGCTGGGATCAGTCTTTATTATTACTTATGTCTTATTTCCTATGTGGACTATGTGTGCTATATTTTCCGGGTGTATATGCTTTTTGAGAGGGACACACGCTTTTGTGTGTGGAAGAGAGAGCATTTGACAAACAGTGCAAACAATCCAAAAGTTGAAGTCTATGGGTCAGAAACGGCTTTGTTGGAATACGTTTGGAGTACCTTTTTTCACGGTATTCCAGCAGATACCTCTGACATGAACCCAGATGAATGAGCCACTGTGAGTAATTTGGTGCATTCTAGTCTGGATTTACACTGTCAAAGTATTAGACAGTTTTGTTAAATCTGCCCCAATGTGTTGCATATCAATAAATGTGAATGGCTTATATTTCATATATAAAAAGTTGAGTCACCACATCCTACTTTTGATGTCGGTAGCACATAGCTTGTGAAGGAAATCGTGTCAAGAGCTGGCCTGGTGGGTATATTATGTGTGCAATAGGCTGCCTGAACACATATCTCTTGTTGCTGTGTTGGGTAAAAGGGGCGGTTTATCAGAGTTGCAAATTGTGATCATTGTTGGATTTGGGTTTGGTGGTATTTCAGAACTTGTTAACTGTGTGTGTGCTGCTGTGGTGAAATGGTGGACAAATGACACTATTGTGAATAAAGGATGTTCAATCTGTGGAGCACCTCGTACTATTGACTGATGTGGTAGCTGAGACCAATATTCTTCAGCGGAGCAGCTTACCATTAAAATGAATCAAAGGACAAGTGAACATGTGTTTAAAATTACAGTTCAGAGAAGCTCACTGCACCTCTGCTAGTGAAATTGCATCAGTAGAATCAGTAGAAAAGGTGAAACATCAGAGAACAACCCCTGCAACCATTGCTCGAAGAACAGAAGCTAATAGTGGCAGCATTATGGTCTGGGTACTGTTTTGGGGACATACTCTGGGCCCACATATCCATGTGGAGGACACTCTCAAGCCATTTGGGTATGAATCCATTCTTGCACATCATGTATTATTATTATTATTTATTTTAAAGCGCCATTGACACTCTGCAAACTCTCCCCTCTCCAATCTGTCCAGAATGCAGCAGCCAGGCTTGTCTTTCTCTCCAGCCGCTATACTGATGCCTCTACCCTGTGTCAGTCACTGCACTGGTTGCCCATCCAGTACAGGATACAGAATAAAACTCAGCACTCTCACCCATAAAGCTCTCCACAGCGCTGCTCCTCCCTACATCTCCTACATAGTCCTCGTCTACCGCCCTACCGTGCTCTCCGCTCTGCTGATGATATCAGACTACATTCCTCAATCATCCGAACCTCCATGCCCGCCTACAAGATTCACACGTGCGGCACCAATTCTCTGGAACATGCTACCGCGGGCGATCAGGCACATTCACAACCCTCACAGTTTTTAAGAGGGCCCTGAAAATACATCTTCTCAGTCTGGCCCACCAAGATCCCTAACTGCTATCACACACATCTGTCACTCCCTGCACTTGGGCACTCACAGGCACTTATCTGTATATAGATGTACAGTCTGGGTGCAGGTTCATCCATTTTTCATGTAAACCACCCCCTATTTATGAAAACATGGCCAACCATTGTAAAACTTGGCACTTCATTACCGTATGTTTTCACCCATACACCCTAATAGATTGTAAGCTCTCACGAGCAGGGCCCTCACACCTTGTGTCTCATTTGTAAGTACTTTTAATGTGTAATGACTGTATGTTTACCCTTGAATTTGTAAAGTGCTGCGGAATATGTTGGCGCTATAGAAATAAAGATTATTATTATTATTATTATTGATTCCAGGGCGCTGTACATTCGAGGGGGTTACATACATTACATAAGTCAAACGAGTACAGTGATAAGGGATAATGACAATTGGCACGACAGAGGGAGAGAGGACCCTACCCGCGAGGGCTTACAATCTAAAGGAGGGGGAAGAGACAGGAGGTGAGGGGCAGACATGTCTGTGGAGGAAGTAGTGACAAGTATAGTGAGGTTATAGGCAAGCCTGAAGAAATGGGGTTTCAGGTTGCTTTTGACGCTGGTGACAGTGGAGGAGAGTCTGAGGTGTTGGGGCAGTGAGTTCCAGAGTGTGGGTGAAGCATGGGAGAAGTCTTGGAGACGGTTGTGTGAGGAGCTGATAAGGGGAGAGCAGAGGAGAAGGCCCTGTGAGGAGCGGACGTGAGGGGAGATATTTGGAAATTAGGGCAGAGATGTATGGAGGGGAGAGGTCATGGAGAGCCTTGTAGGTCATGGTTAGTAGCTTGAAATGAATTTGCTGGGCAATGGGAAGCCAGTGAAGGGATTGGCAGAGGAGTGAGGCAGAGGAGTAGCGAGGAGAGAGGTGGATAAGACGGGCAGCAGAGTTAAGGATGGATTGGAGGGGAGCGAGGGTGCTAGCTGGGACGCCATAGAGAAGGATGTTGCAGTAGTCTAGGCGGGAGATGACAAGGGCATGGACCAGTATTTTTGTAGTGTCATAGTTGAGGAATGAGCGGATGCAAGAGATGTTTTCAGGTGGAGGCGGCAGGTAGAGGTGAGGGTTTGGATGTGTGCTTTGAAAGATAGAGCAGAGTCTAGGATTACCCCAAGGCAGCGGACTTGCGGGACCGGTGAGAGTGTAGAGCCGTTGACTGTAATAGAGAGATCAGGGGCAGGGGTAGAGTTGGATGGTGGAAAGATGATGAGTTCTGTTTTCTCCACATTTAGTTTTAGGAGACGTGAGGAGAAGAAGGAGGATATGGACGATAGAAGGTCTGGGATCCGGGAGAGTAGATAAGTGACATCTGGGCCGGAGATGTAGAGTTGGGTATCATCAGCATACAGGTGGTAATAAAAGCCATGTGAGGCTATGAGCTGACCGAGGCCAAGGGTGTAGATAGAGAAGAGTAGTGGGCCCAGGACTGACCCTTGGGGGACACCGACAGAGAAAGGCCGGGTGGAGGAGGTGGAGCGAGAATGAGAGACTCTGAAAGTCCGATCAGTAAGGTACGAGGAGATCCAGGAAAGAGCCAAGTCTGTGATGCAGAGGGAGGAGAGGATTTGTAGCAGGAGGGAATGGTCGACAGTGTCAAAGGCAGAGGACAGGTCTAAGAGGAGGAGCACAGAGTAGTGGCATGAGGCTTTAGCAGTTACTAGGTCATTAGTGACTTTGGTTAGAGCGGTACACCCATACATATTGATTGCCTACCCTGAGGTGGATGGAATCTTCCATCAATACAAGTTGATGTCACACAGCTAGAAATGTCTGATGTTGGTTGAAAGAATATGACCTAGACTTCCTCATACTAGTCATGCCCCCTTATTTCACAAACTTAAAGGGGGATTCTGATATACAAAACTTGACTCCTATTAAAAGTTTGTGTCACAAAGTTAAAATCTTCAAAATATAGTAATTAAATATTTTCAGTAGTTTCCCACAAAATCACTTCTCAAGTACTGGTTCAAAATCTAATGTTTACAGCTTGTTACCAAAGGATACGACCTGTAGTTTAGTTTCAGCTGTCTGATCAGGCATGCTCAGTTGCAACGCTAGGAAGGTGAGCTGTGTGTCTATGAGGCAGTAGAGGATGCTAGGGGAAATAACTGGAAACTAATGTGAGGCCTCAGCAGTGAGCAAGAACAATTTGAGATGCACATGACGGTGCAGACTTGTTCTTCATCAACTAAGTGGATACACGGGAGGTGAAAAGGGTTGATGGATAAATGCAAAAATCACGGATCCAGCGGTAAGGTGAAAACAGTGCTACAATTTATTCAGTCCAACATGCAGAGGGGTACAGGACAGACATGAAACCGACGCGTTTTCGGCTAAAACTCGCCCTTGTTCACAGTACACATATGCATACAAACTATCTAGTTAAATAGTGAAAGGGGGTGGGTCAAGTAACGACACGTCATATCCCCTTGTCTAAAACATACATGTTAAAATAAATACATCTTACCAGCAGGAACCTAATATTTACATTCATTATACAAGTTAGAAGTACATAGAGATGACTACTAATAATTTAATAAATATAAGCCAGATCGTTACAGGAGTTTAGGCCCCGCGGTGCTCTCGTCTCTAGCTCATAAATCCAATGGGCTTTGCGCATGCGCAAGGTATGTTGTCTATTTCCACCGCGTTGTCTATTTCCAAACTCCTGGCTATACTTGGTGGAGCAAACCAATCCTTCCAATTTCCTATCCTGTCTTCTATCATTTCCTTTGAGTAAATTTTCCTGTGTTTTTCCTTTAATTTTTTCTTTAGGCTTTTGCATTTGCCTTTCAGTGTAACCTCTTTTTAGCCTTTGGGCTATTACTTTTACTTTTTTTCTGTAATCTTCCCCAAAGGGATCTGCGTCAGAGTGACTTTCCCCACAGGGATGGAAATTTTAAATTTTGTGGGGAGGGTGGGAACTGTTGCCCCCCAAATCGTGTTTCCACTGGGGCTCCTAAAAAGGGTAGTTAATACTTTTTTTAACTCCCCACCCCTTTTAAAATACATCAAAAAGGGAAAGCATTTTTTATCAACTGATACGTAAATCTCAAATTGCATCATTGCTATTGAGGTACAAAACAAAATCGGTATGGACGCCACCATGCCCCCACAAATTTGGACCCCACGATTCTGACAGACTGCTCTTAAAATTGATTCAAATTTTCATTTATTTGAGACTCAAAAAAAGTGGAAGGCAAACCCAAAAAAGTGAAACTTTTAAAAAATTTCAGGAATACCAGAAGAAGAAATTTGGAAAACAACAAGAGAAAAATTAAGAGGGAATTTTTGCAAAACTAAAACTATATTAGGAAACAAAAAAAGCAAAAAACCACGGGGACTCAGGGATTTCAAAAAAAAGAAATTACACTGGGGAAAAAAGAAAGAAAACCCAGATCTATTTAAGAAATAAAAAATTAGAAAAAAAAAAAAGGAAGTTAGTTTTTCTGAAATCGATCTACTTAAAAGGGGACTTTTGGGCTCTGATTGTTCTTTTTTGGAAAGACTGACCCCTAGGGGTTATGCATCAACAATGCGGGTAACCAAGATAAAAAAACAATAAAAAAAACATCGTCAAAAACGACGTAGGGGGAAGAGGAAAGAAAAAAACAAATATAAAAAAAACAAAGGGGAACAACGGAAAAAATAAAAAAGGGACCCCCGTGAGAAATTTGATGTTATAGTTTTTTCTCCTACTATATTTCTAATAAACCCAAAATTAATGTTTTGAAAAAGGGTCTTAACTTTACAACAAAAAAATTTCAGGGTATTTGATCACGTTAGCTAAAACCGATTTACTAGGTTTCTCACTGTGAAACTTCTTTAGACTAAATAAAGGCGAAGAAAGCAATGTGGAACTTTCTTACGGATTATGAGGTTCATAATGAATTTTTAAGCCTTATGTTTAATGAACAACAACACTTTTGGCATTTAAGGGAGTGGGGAGAAGGTACCTGATGAGGAATTTTGTGAACATCACTGCAAAATGGTAATCCCTTATTTACCCCAAAAAAAATAGAGTAATCCATGGATCATTTCAGGAGATGGGAAAAGGGGCCTAAAAACCCTTTTCAGAACAAATAAAAAAAGGAAATTAACCAATATGACCAAACAGGGAAATTTTAAGGGCCCCAAAAGAACTAAAGGGAATAAAAAATTTTGGAAACAAAAATTGATAAGGGGGGGTCCTGTCGTTGTATTGGATGGGGGTTGTTATCATTTTTCCATATTAAGTATCTTGGAAGATGGGGGCAAAATAAAAAATTTTCAAAAAAATCCACTAGTGAAATGCAGGTCAGACTCCAAAGCTTAAAGAGGGGTACACGGGCGTCAAGGGGAAGGAAAAATTTATCTAGAGGGAAAAATCTCAAAAACCCCATCTTTTACGGGGTACCCCAAAACACACAAAGGGAAACTTTTCCACCTAATTTCTGCCCTATAGTGTCAAGTATAGGTAGTATGGGTGAAAAATTGAACAAATGAGTAGATAGACTCCTCCAACCTTTAGTCCAAAGTCTACCAGGGTACCTCAAGGACAGTTCTTCAGTTTTAAAAATCTTTAGAGAATTTAAATGGTCTTCAGAGTACAATTGGTTAAGCCTGGATGTCATGAGCCTTTATTCTAGTATCCCACAGCGTCTCATTAGAGTGGCTGTGGAATATCATTTACGAAAAAATAATATTTATCAAGAATAATTGGGCTTATTTATCCTAGAGAGTATTGATTTCCTTTTATCCAGTAATTACTTCATGTTTGATGATGTCTATTATCTACAGTTACTGGGGGTACCTATGGGGGCCACTGCCTCGCCATCCTTGGCAAACCTATTCATGGCATGGTGGGAGCAACAATTTATCTACCATGTCAATAATCCTTTTTCTGACAGTCTTATCTGGTATGGGCGCTACATTGATGACCTCCTAATTGTGTGGGGACATGATGTGGCGTCCATACCAGATTTTGTTTTGTACCTCAATAGCAATGATGTCAATTTGAGATTTACGTATGCAGTTGATAAAAAATGCATTGCCTTTTTAGATGTTATGTTAGAAGGTGTGGAGTTAGAAAATAAAGTATTAACTACCCTTTTAGGAAGCCCACCAGTGGAAACACGATATTGAGAGCTAACAGTTGCCACCCTGCCCTTACAATTAATTCCATACCTGTAGGAGGGTACACTCGTGCACGCAGAGCCTGCACTAAGGATGAAGATTACAGAAAACAAGTAGAAATAATAGACCAAAGAATTAAAAAGAGAGGTTACACTGAAAGGCAAATGCAAAAGACTAAACAAAAAAATGAAAGGAAAAACACAGGAAAATTTACTCAAAGGAAATGATAGAAGACAGGATAGGAAATTGGAAGGATTGGTTTGCTCCACCAAGTATAGCCAGGAGTTTGGTCTTATTAAAGAAATTTTTAAGAAAAACATTAACATCTTGAGAAAGGACCCTACCCTGGCCGACATTGTAGATGGGGGTTACATTGGTGGCCAAAAGAAACCGTACATTAGGTTTAGATATATCACCAAGCTTTTCAAGCATACCCCCAGTTGAAACATGGCTTGCTCTCAAGGGTTTCTTCCCATGTGGGAAGAAACGCTGTAATGCCTGTAAACATACCCAAAAAAAAGATACTTTTCACAACACGAGTAAAGGAAAATCTTACAAGATAAAATCTTACACTAAATTTTTGAACCGTGACACAGATTACCTGGTGTATATTATTGAGTGCACTATATGAAATAAAACCTATATTGGTAGTACCATAAGAAAATTTAAAACGCGCATATCAGAGCATCTCAATAATATTAGAAAGGGTCAGTCCTCTCACTCAGGAGCGGCCAAACACTTTGTTGAATTCACGAGGGTTCAGTAGAAAGCTTCATGTGCTATGGTATTGAAAGAATAGAGTACCCTAAACGTGGTGGAAATAGACAACATACCTTGCGCATGCGCGAAGCCCATTGGATTTATGAGCTAGAGACGAGAGCACCGCGGGGCTTAAACTCCCGTAACGATCTGGCTTATATTTATTAAGGTATTAGTAGTCATCTCTATGTACTTCTAACTTGTATAATAAATGTAAAAAATTAGGGTTCCCGTGGGAAAAATGTATTTTTTGAAAATGTTTGTTTTAGACAAGGGGATTTGACGTGTGTTACTTGACCCCCCCCCCTTTCACTATTTAACTAGGTATTTGTATGCATATTTGTTACCCCGAACAAGGGGGGTTTTTTTCCCGAACGCGTCGGTTTTTATTCGCCGTACCCTTGCTTTGGATGAAAAATTTTTTTCTGTTTTTCCCTTACCCCCCTGGATCCGTGTTTTTTTAAACTTCTGAGGGCTTTGACGGGGGTTTGGCTGGGAAACCCGGATCTCGGACAGAGGAAAGCTGCTCAGCTTGATTGGAAAGCACTGGGTCAATGAAGCTATGTTGAGAACGTACCTACTTTTTGCTTTTTTGTTTGATGGATAGATGGCTGCAATATATTATGGGAAATGTAGTCTGCTACCCACATGAGCTGGTACTGAAGTCAAGCCACTTTTTCTGCTTTAAAGGGGAGCATAAAGGGCAAAATTAAGAAAAATTCAATTATAAAATGTAAATTTGGGATGTAGAATTAGTTTGAACTGTGCCCCCATATGAAATGAACTTGCTGAACTTTTAAGTTTTTTGTCTTTTATCCAGAATACCCCTTTTAAAGACCTCAATAATTGATCTCCGCTCTGTGGATCCGTCCCTGCACCCCCCAGCAGCTGGAGATGCATTGCGTCAGCATCTCCCGATACTTGTGACAACCTTCCGGGATCTTTTTTAACCCCCTCTAGCCACTGTCATGTTAGGGGGTTACCTTTGTTTTTAGTCATGATAAGGTGACCCACTGGTTTTCACATAATATTATATTATTAAACCATATGTAAAAGAAATATGTAAGAAGTTAAATTTCTTATATGTCCAATTCTCATTTTATTTAACCCCCCGTTTTGTTTTAGCCACTATTTTGTCTAGGAGATAGAAATATTACGACCAGGAAATTTGTAGTAAAATCAATACAGGTTACAGAAGAGTGAAATGTTACACTGTCTTTTTACCCTTTTAGCCATATTGTGATTTTTTTCCCGAGACCTTATGTTATAAATTTTGCTTTGTTACAGTGAATTTTTTTAAATTACCGTTTTCTGATTCATTCTGTTAATTTGAAGGAAATATGTATTTTCTACAATACATAAATTTTTAAAAGAAAAACGCGCCCATAAACATTGTTCATGCTTTCCTGGGAGTGCTTTTTTTGTGTTTGTACCTGGCTGCTGTCTAAAGTACCTTTTACGCAGAGATCACAATATTTTTTGTCTCTGTGTACAATGTTGTGGGAGGGACAAAAAACAATAGCGTAGAAACCCCTATTGTTCCCAGCTGTTTTTAAATGCACTGAAAAATCATTTGCCACCTTCAATTTTGGACTTTGATTCTTTTCTCCTAGAAAAGGGTTTTTTAAAAGGG
>JAODAL010037768.1:0-40006 GCA_025379985.1 Phyllomedusa bahiana
TCCCCAAAATGGCCAAAAGGTCAAAGCTTTGGGAAATTTTTTGGGGGGATTTTGCTTACAAGGGGCTATACTACATTTCCCATTCTAAAAAAAGTTTTTTTCTAAACAGACATTTGTTTCCCTTTACAATTGTCCCAAATTTGGGTCAAGGGGCTGCTTTGAATTTTTGGGGGGGTTTTGGGTGTGACATGCAACTATACTTTTCAGGTCCTATCTAAAAAATGTTGTTTTTTTAACAAAACAAATTTGTTCTTTTACAATTGTCCAAAGGTCAAGGGGCAAAGCTTTGAAATTTGGGGGGATTTTGCTGTGCCCTGCACTATACTATAGGTTTTCCCATTCTAAAAAAATTTTTTTTTTTAAAAAGATATTTTTTTCTTCACAATTTTCCAAATGGCTCAAGGGTTTATGCTTTTAATTTTTTTGGGGGGATTTTCGTTTAAATCAAACTATACTACAGGTCCCCATTCTAAAAAATGTTGTTTTTTTTAACAGACATTTGTTTTTCACAATTGTCAAAGTGGCCAAGGGGGATGGGGCTGTCAGAAACAGGAATAAGGGAGGGCACGGAAAAAAGGGCAAAATAAACAAAATGACTTGTTTTTTCAAAATCTTTAACATACAAACAATCCCTGGGATTGAACAAACCCATTTAAAACAATGAAAAAAGGAAAAAAAAGACATTGGGATTCCCCATTTAAAAAATGTGTTTTCTAGAATTAAACTTCTAAAAAACTTTCATGTACAAAAAAGCTTTAAAAAAATTCCCCCGAATTTTTACAAGGGAGGTACTAAAACTTTTCCCAAAATAGGTTATTCAGAGGACATTTTAGTTTTGGAGCACGGACAGAGAAAAAAGTACAGAGACCAAATTTCCCCCACCCGTTGATAAAATGAAAAAATGAATGCCAACAAAAGGGGAACCCGGGGAAAAAAGCGTTAAACCCCAAACCCTTAAAATTTTTCCAAAATGAACTCAATTGGGCCCACTCATTTCGGAGGGGCAAACGCTAAAACCCGGGCTTGACTGTGTACTGAGGGGAAAGGGGGAATTTTTCACACCTTTTGCTTTAGCACTCTGCTTCAGCACGACCCGTTTTTTTTTGCTGCGGGCATCAGGGGATTTTAAAAAAACCCGCGTGTTTTAAAAAAGACGGACGCCAAACCCCCGGGGTCTCCCCGCCCCACTGTAACTCCGCCTGGTCATGCTGTGGCACAGACATTTCTATCAATGTCCCAATTCAACTAAAATGGGGTTAAAACTCCTTTTTTTTGGCACTTTGAATCTGGGGGGTCCCAAAACCGGTTTAATGGCCCAAAATGGGGCCCAGGGCAGTTACAGTATATGTCCAAATTTTTAACTAAAAAGTTTGGGTTTAAAGGGCCCTTTTTTTGGGGACTTTTTTTAAAATGGGGGTCAACCCGGTTTTAAAAGGTCATTCCCGCGGTTTCAGGACAGATATAGTTTTGTCCAGTTCAAAAAAAATGGGGGTTGAAGCTCCTTTTTGCGGCACTTTTTAAATCTTGGGGCATGCAGGTTTGGGGGGCCCTGCTGCGGGTTTTTTCCCGGGCAGGGATATTCAAAAACCAGTTCAAAATAACAAAGTGTTCAAATCATACTTTCCTTCAGCACTTTTTAATTTTTGGGGGGATGGGAGGGTTTTAAGGGGGGCAAGGGGTTTTGGTAAAAAAAAGGGGTAGTGAAAGGCCCTTTACTTTTTTTCTTGACTTTTATAACCCAAGTGGTTTCCTAAGAATTTTCACAAACCAAATTTTACTTTGTGGATGTTAATTCATCTTCCCCCCTTTTTTTGGGGTTTTAATAAAAAGGGAAAGGGGTTGGGTTTCTTTCCCCCTTTAAAATTTAAATTTTAATCCCCTCCCTAATTTGAGCTCAACTATCGAAAAAACCCTTAAACCCAAACGGCCGACTATCGATCATCCCCGATAGCCAACCAATTGCCCCAAAACAAAAGGGTTTTGGGTTTTAAAGGGGCCCTTTGTACATCACTACCGCTTTCTGGCCTGCATGTGTGTCAGTCTGCGTGCTTACGGCTAGAGAGCTTGGACGTTGGAGACATATCACATCGCTCTGCTCAAGTTAGTGAGCTGCTCAAAATAGGTAGTGTGAGCTTGCACAACTCTGAGATCACCGCATAAGTCCTTCAGGCGTTCCATGCTTACTCCCAATGAAAGGCTGATCCAGAAATGGCTGTAAGCCATACTAACATACGCTAAACATATGCCGACAGTCTGTACTGCTGACATATATTAAATGTTGGCCTTTTACTCCACCAAGGCTCCTTACCTTGGTGGAATGTGTCTTGGACTCTCCAGACATATGTCCAGAACCTGGCTGGGATATACACTCCTTTGTAGACCTTCCCAGCAGCCTTACAGTAGCTATTAGATTTTATTTACTAAACATATCTGGATAAGATTTTTATGATGATGCAGCACTATCCTCTATTGGAGAAGAAGTGAAAAATCAGGTATGTCTATATGAACAGTGGCATGTCTGAGGCTTTATATGTTGTTTTTGCTCCATGGTATTTTGAAAATTTTTATTTGCATCTTGGGATAATACAGAAGGGACTTGGATTTTGCTGCATGTTGGACTATCGCATCCCAGTCTAAATGCACCATATTGGAATCTGACTTCTGTTTTCACCATCTGAATATTGTTGGGGTGATATAAATGTAGGCAACATTTTCTAGGGTCTATAGCACGTTTGCCTTATTTTTGCTTTGGTTGTCGTAGTATATGGAGTAAGGAAAAAAGCAGAATAATTCCTTTTAGGCAAACTAGCAGCTGGTTTTTTCCCTTATCAATGTATATATTGGTGGTTACACCAAGATCTATAAAGTAAAAATAGAGATGTCTTGGCTCTTAATAAAGGAACTTGGTGTAGTCCCGCAACTCTGTTCCTATTTTGTTGGCTTTGTTTCCTATATGGCCTGTTTACTTTGTTTTATTATGACATGTACACACTCGAGTCCTCCATCCACTACAGAAGCACAGAACCCTCACTGATACTGTTATATAAAAATACTTTACTTGTAATATAAAAGTGACAAAACAAAATACATACAGGCAGAGCAACTAAATAGGTTCTTCAGCTCTGCATATACTAACGGATGCAGGTGGTGTCAATACTAATAGGTGCCGTGCTAGAGATTATGATGGTGGGCCCAGTGTGGATGGAGGCGGTGCTTGAGCTGATGGGGTGGGCACTGTGGATGGAGACGGTGCCAGTACTGTTAATACATCATCTAATATATTAAAATTGGCTGAGTGTAGAAATGGTTCAAGCCAAGTTAAAGAAACTGAATGTGAACAAGGCCACAGGCTCAGTTGGCTTACACCCAAGAGTTCTTAAAGAGCTCAGCTCGGTTATCGGAGTGCCTCTGTATTTGATATTTAGAGATGGTATAGTGCCAGGAGACTGGTGCACGGCAAATGTAGTTCCCATCTTCAAAAGAGGCTTCAAGTCTTGCCCAGGTAATTATAGACCAGTAAGTTTAACATCTATTGTGGGAAAACTGTTTGAGGGGCTCATAAGGGACTATATGCAGGAGTATGAGGCTGAATACAATACTATAAGTGATTGTCAGCATGGTTTTACTAAGGACAGAAGTTGTCAGACTACCCTGATCTGTTTTTATGAAGAGATGAGGGGCAAATGAGGTTCAATGTGGATAAATGTAAGGTTCTGCATCTGGTTACAAATAATCTGCAGGCATCATATGTCCTAGGGGAAGAAAAACTGGGAGAAACGATTCTTAAGAAAGATCTGGGTGTTCTTGTAAATCATAGACTACAGAACAGCATGCAATGTCAATCAGCTGCCTCTAAGGCAAGCAAGATATTGACGTGTATTAAAAGAGGCATGGAGTCACGGAACCAGGATGTAATTTTACTTCTGTATAAAGCATTGGTGCGACCTCATTTGGAATATGCTGTTCAGTTCTGGGTTACAGTTTATAGAAAAGATGTAATGGAGCTAGAGAGAGTGCAAAGACAAGCAACCAAAATTATACTACAAGGTATTGAAAGAGTTAACCTTTCCATGAGAGGAGGTGAGAGGAAGCTTCTAATTCGTGAATACTTCTGGGTTTTTACTTTGAAAACTCGTTCACCATATGGTCTAAACAGTAGACAGGATTTAATTTTGCAATATAGAATTTCATATTATGTTATTGTATTTTTGTTCTACTGTTTTCTTTTCTTTTTTGTTTCTTCCGTTACATGGTCACACTAATTGTAACATGTGTTTATAGTCATGTAATTATCTTGGATATATAGGTGTGTCCATGTTTGTCTTTTACTATGCTACAACTAAGGGCCAGTATGTTCCAGGCCTGAAACACGTACGATGTGGTTTTTATCCTGAATGTCAACTTCGTTTTCGTCTCCAAAATTTTGTCAATTTTCTATCTCAGCTGGACATTTTGGTTTTTTGCTACTACAAAAAGTATGAGGAAAAATTATTTCATGTAAAGCCACCTCAAAAGACAAGGGGACATTTCCTTCGACTGGGGAAACAAGGATTTAATCTCCAAAGGAGAAAACCATTCTTCACTATGAGAACTGTAAATCTGTGAAATAGCCTGCCTGAGGAGCTGGTCACAGCAGAAACAGTTGCGAGTTTCAAGAAAGGCTTAGATAACTTCCTGAAACTAAAAAATATTAATACGTAGGTAGCCATATAAAATTCTAGATCCAGTCTGATGGCAACTCTGGGATCAGAAAGGAAATCTTCCCTAGAGCAGATTGGTTCTTGCCTTATGGGTTTCAAAGCATTCACCAGTAGGGAAGCTAGGTTTAAACTCCTTATCTCTCTCCCTTCACCCACAATTTCTTCACCATTGGTAGATCCTGATGGACATATGTCTTTTTTCAACTGTTCTAACTATGTAACTATGTACTATGTAATTCAATGAAAATACAACACATGCCCCATACAAAATTTGCATAGATCACATCCTCTTTATATCAAGCTACCTCCTTCACAAAAGGTCACGCCCACTACACCCAACTACTAGCCTATTCAGCATCCAGGAGATGCTGCCAAATTATGCCTGAACCTAAACTATTATGCTACAACCAATATTTCCACCATACAGTGTCCATGTAGTGGTAATTACTACTGTACACAGTCTCTGCAGACTGTATGTTATACCCCATACAGTGACCATATAGTCATAGATACCAGTGTACATAGGCTCTGCAGACACATAACTGATTACAGTGCAGGTACATTTAAGGACTCACAGGTGATGTATTTTCTGATCTGATCTCCATCTGGCCCAGACCAATTTACCACACAAATATTTTAGAATCCTAATTTTTCCAACACCTATATACCTACCTACTGGGGAAGTTTATATACACATAATGGGGTTCTATATTGTAAAGCTTGGTGACCCACTTTCTTTGATAGGAAAGTTGGATGCTTGCTGTTGGGATGGAGAGTCTCCCTTCATTCCGATATAGGCCCCAATAAGGTAGTTAGGTATATTTGTCTCCCCAGTAGGATATAGGGCCCCCAATCTGTAAGCAGATATATTCCCCACATAGTCTGGAGGTAGGGATATGTCTTCCATAGTCTGTAGGCAGGTATATGTCTTCCATAGTCTGTAGGCAGGTATATGTCTCCCATAGTCTGTAGGCAGGTATATGTTCCCCTTGTCTGTAGGCAAGTATAGGTCCCTATTATTGTCTGTAGGCAGGGATCGGTCCCCCTTGTCTCTAGGCAGATATAAATCCTCCTTGTCTGTAGGCAGGAATAAGTCTCCCTTGTTTACTGTAGATAGGTATAGGTCCCCCTTGTCTGTTGGCAGGTCTATGTCCCCTATAGTCTGTAGGCAGGTATATGTCCCCCATATTCTGTAGGCAGGAATAGATCCTCCTTGTCTGTAGGTAACTATAGGTCCCCATTGTTGTCTGTAGGCAGATATAAATTCCCCTTGTTTGTAGGCAGGTATAAGTCCACCTTGTTTTCTGTAGAAAGGTATAGGCCCCACTTGTCTGTAGGCAGGTATACTGTATACATAAACATAGTCATATAAATATCATAAATATGTATCTATACAAACATATACTGTATATATATATACAATCCACCCTCTTACTGGGTAGATTCATAAGGTTAGGTGCAATAAACTGAGAGACACAAGAGTACGTGTATAAAAAAGATATATTGAATAGCATGTGAAATTTATTTTATGGTTATGACATGGATATGGGGATGTACACGAACAAAAAGAAAGAAAAGAAACAATAAATGTTACCTAAACACTTCATGAACTAATAACATTGACCGTTATAAATCATATAACAACATACAGTGCGACATGTATGAACGGGGCTGCACCAGATATCTGCCATCTTTACAGCCCATTCTGTGCCAGTATTATGCGTATGAAATTTGGCGTTCGCACGCCAAATTTCATGCGTGTTGTTCACAATGTTATATTACCATCCAAGGTCTTTACACACTAAGTTCATGAGCAGTGCTCTCCATGTGCCTTTCTAAAGAGTCCTACTCGTCCAAGCAGCAGTTTACCCCGGTTTACTGGCTTCCTTCCAAGAGAGCCCTTCCAACAGCTTGCTTGTGTCTTTTATACCCCATCTCAAAGTCCCTACCTGCCCCATCCCAATGAGGCCTGCAAACTAGTGATGAGCGATTATCATTATCGATTCGATAGTTGATATTGGCAATTATCATGACGATAGTCGATAACAGATTATCGCCGATGACCATTAAAGTCTATGGGAGAGGAACAACACCTTCCTTCTTACACCCAAACAGGGCTGGAAAAGCTGGAATTAACATCCACAACAGTAAACTGGATACGTGCCACATCTTAGGCAACACAATTTGGCAACAAGAGTCACTGAAAAAAAGTCACAGACTATTCACTATCCCTGTCTTGTACCACAGCATGACCCTTAAACATGCATGACCCACAAATTAAAAAGTGCCAGAAGGCAGTATTATTTAAACCATCATTTTACTTAAACTGGACATTGACTATCCCTGTCCTTGGCCACAGCATGAGCCCCAAACCTGCATGACCCCCAGATTAAAAAAGTGCCGGAAAAAGGAGTCTTTCAACCACCATTTTACTTGAACTGGACATTGACTATCCCTGTCCTGGGCCACAGCATGACCCTTAAATCTGCATAACCCACAGATTAAAAAGTGCCGGAAAAAGGAGTCTTTGAACCACCATTTTAGTTGAACTGGACATTGACTATACCTGTCCTGGACCGCAGTATGACCATTAAACCTGTCTGACCCACAGATTAAAAAGTGCTGGGAAAAGGAATCTTTGAACCACCATTTTAGTTGAACTGGACATTGACTATACCTGTCCTGGGCCACAGCATGTGCCCCAAACCTGCATGACCCACAGATGTAAAAACTGCCGGAAAAAGGAGTCTTTCAACCACCATTTGAGTTGAACTGGACATTAACTATACCTGTCGTGTACCACAGTATGACCAATAAACCTGTCTGACCCACAGATTAAAAAGTGCTGGAAAAAGGGGTCTTTGAACCACCATTTTAGTTGAACTGGACATCGACTATACCTGTCCTGTACCGCAGCATGACCCTCAAACCTGCATGACCCACAGATTAAAAGGTGATGGAAAAAGGAGTCTTTCAACCACCATTTGAGTTGAACTGGACATTGACTATACCTGTCCTGGGCCACAGCATGAGCCCCAAACCTGCATGACCCCCAGATTAAAAAAGAGCCGGAAAAAGGAGTCTTTCAACCACCATTTTAGTTGAACTGGACATTGACTATACCTGTCCAGTACCTCAGTATGTCCAATAAACCTGACTCACAGATTAAAAAGTCCTGGAAAAAGGAATCTTTGAACCACCATTTTAGTTGAACTAGACATTGACTACACCTGTCCTGGGCTACAGCATAAGCCCCAAACCTGCATAGCCCCAGATTAAAAAAGTGCCGGAAAAAGGAGTCTTTCAATCACCATTTTAGTTGAACTGGACATTGACTATACCTGTCGTGTACCACAGCATGACCCCAAACCTGTATGACCCCCAGATTAAAAAAGTGCCGGAAAAAGGAGTCTTTGAACCACCATTTTAGTTGAACTGGACATTGACTATACCTGTCCTGGACCGCAGTAAGACCATTAACAAACAACAACAGTTGCAATCAGCTCACCTGAAGTCTCGCTCACAGTAGCTGCACGGATCCAGAGGCTGTGAAGCAAAGCACTCTTCCCACATAGAAATTCTTCAAAAAACGAATTCCAGCAGCTCAAGTAAGTGTTCCAAGGATAATGAATCAGTAGATTATTTCATGTTAAAAAGGTTCAGCAGCTTTATTTTCAACTTAGTTTAAAAGCATATCATTACAGCAGCATCATGGTGTGGCGTTCACCGACGCGTTTCGGGAGACGTGTCCCTTAGTCCTGGTGTGACGTGTACCATACGTTACATCCCTTAAATATACTGAATCAATTATATAAAAAACAACAGTTATCATTTAAAATCAATACACTGATAAACGCAACATCACCCCGTTCTGAGTTGGAATCTAAACACTAAGGGCGACATGTATGATTGGGCTTTTCGCCTGTTTTTTGGAGTAACCTGTAACCTGCGCCTCCCGGCCCGAATCCCCCTGTCGGACGCAGGGATGCAGTGTTAGGCGCAGCGTTCGTCACTTTCAGCTGCGCCCCGCATGAAGGGGCGGGCAATGGGCGTGGTGTGGGCGCGCTGTAGGCGTTTCGGGGTGGGACGCGGCGCGCTCAAAAACTACGAGGCATGTACGATCGCGAGTCGGCAAAGTGCGGCGCATTGCAGCGCTCGGCAGCTCCGACAATCAGACCTAATTTATTTTGGTCTAAATGCTCCGGCGGAGGCGAAGTGAAGCAAGAACGGAAGCATAGAAGATCTCAACAGAAATCTCGGCGCTCAGCTCCGTTCGGCATGGAGTATGAAGAAAAAAATCGCCTTTATAAAGGTGTAAAACATTCTCAGAAAAAGAGCTCAAACCTCAAAAATAAAAACTACATAAAAAAAATCACTTTCCAAAAATCTAGAACGCCGCAATATCAGGAATTAGGATATTGGAAATTGCCGGGAAATACAGTAATTCAAATTCTGAAAGCTATTCTCATTGGTCGGCTGAAACCGGCCAATCAGAATAGGAGCGACAGTGAGCAATTAAAACCTATGGAGAACTATTGACCAATCAAAATCAAAGGTGGGACAGTTCAAAATACAGTAAAAATGCAGAAAAGAGCTGATTGGTTGAGCTAGCGGGGACTTGGTTATCCCAGCCAATCAGAGCGCGAGCTACTTCTACCAATGTATTCAGTGGAGAGATCGGCGCAATGAAATCTCGGCTTTCAGCGCCATGCGGCATGGAGTATGAATAAAAAAATCATTTTATTAGTTGTAAAATATTCTCTGAAAAAGAGCTGAAACCTTCTATAAACATAAATCAATTAAATCCCGAACAACGCGTTTGTCGCCGAGACCGGCGCTACATCAGGAATTGCAATATAGAGAATTGCCGGGAAATACAGTAGTCAAATTCTGTAAGCGCTTCTCATTGGTCGTCAGAAGCCACCCAATCAGAATAGGAGCGACAAAATACAGTAAAAAGGCAGAAAAGAGCTGATTGGTTGAAGCGGCGGGGGCTCGTCCAGCTTAGCCAATCAGAGCGCGAGCTACTTTCTCATAGAAAAGAAATTCAGAGCGAGCTCTGTGATTGGCTAAGTTAAAAGAGGCGCGGTTATTTGGACCAATGGGAGAGCGAGCGACGCTCCAATGGGATTTCTAATTCAATCTGAAATAAAACTGTACATGGCCGAACTCAAATGATAAGACTACAGAAGTTGAACCGATGTGTATATAAAATGAATAATAATATGGGTGTAAAGAAAAAAATATATTTAATTCACTAAAATATTTGTATTTTTTTTATTTTCGTTAACACCAATACAGGATCCTTAGCCTTTAAAGAAAATTAAAGAAATACAAAAGATTTTATTTAATTATTAAAATTTTTTTTTCTTTACCCCTATTTAATTTTTCATTTTATATACACATTCCCAAAAAGACCTTATGTTGTTATCATTTTGTTTTTACCAGGGACGTTTTTATTTCAGATTTTCATTAGAAAACCATAAGGGGCCCCGCTCGCCCCTCCCCCTTTGGGGCCAAATAACCGGCCTCTTTTGACTTAGCCAACACGAGCTCGCTCTGAATTTTTTTTTCCCCCATAGAACGTATGGAAAAAAAATTTAAAACTCGCGCTCTTTATTTCTAAGGGGACCCATTCCCCCCCCCCGCTTTCAACCCTTCACTATTTTTGCCTTTTTCTTAAATTTTTAACTGTCCCGCCTTTGAATTGATTGGTCAATAGTTCTCCCTTTGGGAAGAAAGGGTCCCCCTTTGCTCCTTTCTGAATTTGGGCAAATACTCCCCCTATTAAAAATTTGGCCCCCGGGCGCCGTTTTTGAATTTGGCTGGTTTTTGCCGACCAATTTAAAGGGGCGTAAACAATTTTTAATTACTGGATTTTCCCCCGGGAAATTTTTCTATTGCAATTCTTATGAGCCCGGGCTCGGGGACCCAAACGCGTTGTTAGGGGTTTAACTGCTTTATTTTTTTAGAAGGTTTTTTCTCCCTTTTTCTGAAAAAGAGTTTTTCCAAATTTAATTTAAAAAGATTTTTTTATTCATTTTCTCCATCCGCACGGGGTAGCGCCGGAATTCATTGCGCCGATTTTTCCAAAATTTAAAGTACAAAGGGAAAGAGCTTTTGGCCCTATTACTGGGAAAACCAAGCCACCGTGGGTCAGCCCAAACACTTTTTTTTTTGGGATTTTTTGTATTTTGAACTGTCCCGCCTTTGATTTTTTATTGGTCAAAAAATTCCCATAGGAAAAATGGGTCTTTGCACTCCCATTCGATTGGGTAGGGGTTCGCCAATCAATCCCCAAAAACTTAAAACCCAATTTGAATTACTGTTTACCCCAATTTCCCTATATTCAATTCCCGATGGTTTGCCCGGGGCTCGGGACAAAACCTTGTTTGGGAAATTTTAAATGGTTTAAATTTTAGAGAAAAGGGTTTGAGCTCTTTTTTTGATAAGTTTTTACTTAATAAAAAAGTTTTTTTATTTTTAAATCCATGCCGCAGGCCTGAGCCCGGGGCTGCATTGCCCGGGTCCCCCCAAAACTAAAATGGGGAAAAATAGGGTTTTCCCTCTTATTTTGGGTTTGGGAAAAGCCAACCCCCTATAACCAAACAGCTCTTTGAGCATTTTTTTCTGTAAATTTTTTCGGCCCCCTTTGATTTTGATTGGGTTTAAAACTTTCTCAAAAGGGTTAAAGGGTCCCTGTCGCTCCCCACGGTTTTTCCAAATACCAAGCCCCCGCTTCTCAGCCAAACAAACCCTTTTTTGCATTTTTTTCTGTATTTTGAACGGGGGCCCCCTTTGATTCTGATTTTTCAATTTGTTCTCCATATTTTAATGGTTCCCTTTTCCTCCCATCTTTTTCCGGTTTTCCCGCACCAAAGAGAAAGCTTTCGAATTTGAATTTTCTTAGTTACCCCCGGGAATTTCCAAATCCCAATTCTTATATTTTCCCCGTTCAAAATTTTTGGGGAAATGATTTTTTTTTTTAATTTTTATTTTGAGGGTTTTAGCTCTTTTCTGAGAATGGGTTTTCCCCCTTTATTTAAAGGGGATTTTTTAATTTATACCGCGCCCCGGAAAACTTTAATGATTTTCCGCTTTTTTTCCCCCCTGTCTCGAACGGAATACCCTTTTTTGGGCATCCCCGACTGGCCCCAAAGGGCCCCCCCTGCAACCCCACACAAATGACAGGGGCCCGGGGGACTTTTCATGGATTATGAGGAAATTCCTCGGCCCGGGAAAATCCCGGGGCAGCGCCGCACGCGCCTAAGTCCCGGATCCCAAACCCCCACCACTTGCGAGGCGAAACGGACTTTACATTGGAAATAAGAGCCCCGCCGGGGCCCCACTTTTAAAAAAAGGGGCAAAGGTTCCCCCCACGTGGGGAGAAATTTATAAATGTCGCCCCAATTTGATCCCAATTTTTTTATTTTTCTCTAAACTATAAAGAAATTAATGTCTTGTCTCCTGTTCAAACCTGCGGGAACCCGGTTTTAACCTAATCCAAACCCGGCCCCCTCGACATTTGGGTAGTATTTTTCGCAAATCCGGGAGGCCCCCAAAAATATTTTCCAAAGGTTTTTCCCACTATCTGACAAATGCCTCCCAATTCCTGTTTTAAAGGCCCATTGGGGCTATGTCCTACATACTCACAGACAAACTTGCACAAGTAATGACCAAAATATTTTTGCGTGATTGCAATTTTTTATAAAACGGTTTTTTTAAAATTTCTCCGGTTTTTTTTTTCCGGTTTTTCAATGATTTCTTTATGGGTTTGCCTAAAGTTACAGGGTACATCTATTTTGTTCCCCAATTTACAACCCTTTAAACCCTTTAACCCTTTATTTTCCTTTTTTATTTTTATTAGACATTTTAGAAACTTTTTTTGGGGGTTTGGGGTTTTTTTAAATACAAATTTCACTTGGTTTTAATAATCCTCTCATATTGGGCTGTATCGACAAAATAGGTAGGTTCCTTTTGATGATCTTTATGATTTCATAATATTCTGGGCTATATGTAGTGGAAAAAGTAACACTGGTGGGTTTTGAAAGATCATTATCACTTTTTGTTTTTCCTCCTATTTTTTTCGTTTTTAATAGAGTTTCCCTAGGAATTTGTGCCACTCTATTCAATGCTTTATCTAATTGTTTCTGAGTATAACCCCTGATTTGTAATCTTTCTATTCCTTTTTTGGAATGTTCCAAAAAAATTGTTTCTGTAGATGAATTTCTTTTAAGACGTATTAATTCACCTAGAGGAATGTTATTAATAATGTGACGTGGATGTGAAGAATTCGCTTTAAGAATCGTATTTTTTGCTGTATTCTTCCTATATGGTGACACTACTATTCCTTGATCTACCCTTCCTGTTATAGATACATCCAAAAAAATTAACTGTATTCCTGTCCCAATATGAGGTGAATTTCAGATTAAATTCATTGTTATTTAAGTAATCTACATATTTTGTGGCAGATGACCCATCCCCCTCCCACACCAGGAGGAGATCGTCTATATATCTTCCATACCACCTGATGTGGGAGGAGAAGGGGCAAGCCACTTTATTAGGTACACCATGATAGTAACGGGTTGGACCCCCTTTTGCCTTCAGAACTGCCTCAATTCTTCGTGCATAGATTCAACAAGGTGTTGCAACGATGCTCAATTGGTCCCAAAGGGGGCCCAAAGAGTGCAAGAAAAATTCCCCACACCATGACACACCCCCACCAGCCTGAACCCGTTGATACAAGGCAGGATGGATCCATGCTTTCATGTTGTTGACGCCAAATTCTGACCCTACCATCCGAATGTCGCAGCAGAAATCGAGACTCATCAGACCAGGCAACGTTTTTCCAATCTTCTACTGTCCAATTTCGATGAGCTTGGGCAAATTGGAGCCTCAGTTTCCTGTTCTTAGCTGAAAGGAGTGGCACCCGGTGTGGTCTTCTTCTGCTGTAGCCCATCTGCCTCAAAGTTCGCCGTACTGTGCGTTCAGAGATGCTCTTCTGCCTACCTTGGTTGTAACGGGTGGCTATTTGAGTCACTGTTGCCTTTCTATCAGCTCGAACCAGTCTGCCCATTCTCCTTTGACCGCTGGCATCAACAAGGCATTTCCGCCCACAGGACTGCCGCTCACTGGATGTTTTTTCTTTTTCGGACCATTCTCTGTAAACCCTAGAGATGGTTGTGCGTGAAAATCCCAGGAGATCAGCAGTTTCTGAAATACTCAGACCAGCCCTTCTGGCACCAACAACCATGCCACGTTCAAAGGCACTCAAATCACCTTTCTTCCCCATACTGATGCTCGTTTGAACTGCAGGAGATTGTCTTGACCCTGTCTACATGCCTAAATGCACTGAGTTGCCGCCATGTGATTGGCTGATTAGAAATTAAGTGTTAACGAGCAGTTGGACAGGTGTACCTAATAAAGTGGCCGGTGAGTGTATGTTGGCCAATGCTGGTGAACATTTGGCACCCATTGACACTCCTTGTTTTTGTATGTAGTACTTATTGTCAAAAGAAAAATAATTATTATGTAGCAAAAACTCAACACTGAGGATTATAAATTCACTGATGGCTGGGGAATATTTACTATATTTTTTGAGAAACTGACCCAACGTAATCAACAATTTTTCATGTGGTATTGAAGGATATAATCCTATCACATCACTAGAGAGCCAAGAAAAATTTGTCTGCCAGGGAATTTTGTTCATAATAGTAACTAGACTTTTTGTATCTTTTATATAGCCTGGAATTGCCAGGACTAAAGGTTGGAGGAGGGTATCTACCCAATCTCCTAAATGTTCTGTGAGGGACCCACTGCCACTCACTATGGGACGTAAGGGGGGGGGGGAACTTCCTTATGTATTTTAGGGAGAAAATGTAATATAGGTGTAATTGGAAACTGTACACAAAGTTTTTTGGCTAATTTTTCTGAGATAGCTCCCATGTATATCCCTAGATCTAATAAGTTTTTTTTAATTTATTCTGAATTTCTAAGGTAATGGTCTGGACTAAATTGGGTAAAAATACTCATTTTTCTTTTGAAAAATTGGACAAGATTTAAATTCCAATGGTGCAGCCTCACTCTCTAATTGTCTCAGAAACATAATGTTACAGGTTTCTTCATAACTCCTATAAACATCAAAGATATCTGAATCCAATGTGTTGCTCTCTACATTTACTGATGTCTCTGAAGTCTCAGGAACATCAGAAAAATGATTTTTTATTGTCAGAAGACGTGCGAACTTGTTTACATCTAACAGAGTCCGAAAAAGTGATAATGTTCTTTCAAAACCCACCAGTGTTACTTTTTCCACTACATATAGCCCACAATATTATGAAATCATAAAGATCATCAAAAGGAACCTACCCATTTTGTCGATACAGCCCAATATGAGAGAGATTATTAATAACCAAGTGAAATTTGTATCTAAAAAGGCTTCTACACTGGCCAATAGTTTCTACATGTCTAATAAAAATACAAAAGGAAACGATTGGTTGAAGGTAAAGGGTTCGTACAATTGTGGACAAAATAGATGTATCACCTGTAACTTTATGCGACCCACTAAAGAAATCATAGCAACGGCAACTGGAGAAAGTTTTAAAATACTGTATTATATTAATTGCAATACACGCAATACACTATATGTCATTACATGTACAAGCTGCTCTGTGCAGTATGTAGGACATAGCTCCAATAGCCTTAAAACAAGAATTCGGATTGTCAGATAGTAGGAAAACAGATTTGGTAAATATCTCTTGGGCCTCCCGGCACTTTGCAGAAAAACACTCAGGCAATGTAAGTAGCTTTGTCTGTAGTGGCATAGAAATAGTTCACAAACCAGTGAGGGGAGGAGATATGAGGCGCAAGTTGTTGTCGAGGGAAGCCTGGTGGATGTTCAGGTTAAACACCAGGTTCCCGGCAGGTCTGAACAGGAGACAAGACATTATGTTTCATTACTAGATTAAGAGAAAAATACAAAATTGTATCAAATTAGTGTTTAGATTCCAACTCAGAACATGGTGATGTTGCGTTTTTCAGTGTATTGATTTTAAATGATAACTGTTGTTTTTTATATAATTGATTCAGTATATTTAAGGGATGTAACGTATGGTACACGTCACCCCAGGACTAAGGGACACGCCTCCTGAAACGCGTCAGTGAACGTCACACCACGATGCTGCTGTAATGATATGCTTTTAAACTAAGTTGAAAATAAAGCTGATGAACCTTCTTAACATGAAATAATCTACTAATCTACTAATTCATTACCCTTGGAACACTCACTTGAGCTGCTGGAATTCGTTTTTTGAAGCAGTATGACCATTAAACCTGTCTGACCCTCAGATTAAAAAGTACCGGAAAAAGCAGTCTTTGAACCACCATTTTAGTTGAACTGGACATTGACTATAACTGCCTTGGACCGCAGCATGACCCTCAAACCTGCATGACCCACGGATTAAAAAGTGCTGAAAGAAAGTATTTAGAGATGGGCGAATTGATTCTAACGAAGTGGAATTCGTTTAGAATTTCAGGAAAACTTCGGTTCGGAACGAAATCGAACTTTGGGGTATTCTGCTTAGGGAGGCCCTAAACCGTATTGACTGGGACAATGTGTTTAATTATGGCAGAACTAATAATAAATGGGATATTTTAAAAACATCCTAGGCTACCACTGTGAGAGGTACATACCTTATGGTAATAAAAAAATTTGAAACAGGAAAAACCCAATGTGGATCAACAGGGATGTAAAAGAGGCAATAAAAAACAAAAATTAAAAGCGTTTCACCACCTACTAAAACAGGAGGGCATGAAGAGGAGCAACTAAGAGCTATAGGGAAAAAATAAAGTGTGTAAAATAAAGATAAGGAAGCAAAGGCTGGAGAACGGAAAGACATTTTGCTATAGAAAGTAAAACTAAACCCCAAAATATTTTTAAACTATATAAATAGTAAAAAAAAAAGATTAAAACAGAAAATGAGTTGGCCCTTTGAAAAATACTGAGGGAGAGACAGTAGCAGGGCGATGTGAAAAAACAAACGTATTAAACACTTTTTTCCCTCCACTGTAGATTACCGAGTAGTATGACCTGCCTGTTTAACAGTGAGATGTGGTAAACTCCAACTTAAAAGTTTCTTGTCTAACCCAGGAAGAAGTGCAGCTCCTCTTAGGAAGATTAAATAGACAAATCCCCAGGTTCCATATGGCATACCCCACGTGTCCTAAAGATGTTAATATGTCATAGATAAGGCCCCTATTCTTAATATTCATGGACTAATAACGGGGTATGTCCCAAATGATTTGGCGCATACAAATGTGAGCCAATACTCAAAAAGGGGTTCAAAAAGTGATCCAGAAACTATAGGCCAGTAAGCATTAACCTCTGTTGTAGGTAAAATGTTTGAAAGGTAATCTCACGAGAAAGCTATACTGGGTATCTCACAGAAAAAATGTACTAAACACGCCGTCACTCCAGCAATAGGGTGTCATGAAGGATCGGGACCGTGTCAGCCTAATCTCATCAGCTTACTTATGAGGAAGTCTAGTGCTAGACTGGAGTCTGGGTGAGGAGACTGATTCATCATATCTAGAATTTTTCTAAAGCATTTCTGATACGGTGCAACATGAAAAGGTTGGAAAATAAAATGTTAATGCTTGGACTGGGGGAAAATGTTGTGCAAGGTGTGGTAAGTAACTGGCTCACCTGGAATAGAAAATATAGGGTAGTAATTAACGGTACATACTCAGACTGATCACTGTTAAACTAGTGGGTACCACAGGGTCAGTATTGGGCCCTATCCTCGTTTAAACAATATCCATTAATGATCTATAAAACAGGGAATAATTGATGAATGTGATTATTTATAATAGCGATTTCTGTGGGGTGTCTCAGCTTGTCTCATGATACTGTACTCTTAATGTATCTATTTCCGTAAATTTTTTGGGGTTTGTGATCTGAAATCCAGTGTGCGTGCCACAGCAGCACATATACATTCAATAACCAAGTGTATCTAAGCCCGAGTATCCTGTTTCTGTATTCCATTTACAAGAAACAGCATTTTGTACAATTACAAATACCACTATCTATTTTTGGCTGCTCAATACTATTGCGCAATTTACATCCAGGGTTAATTAAGTGTTGTTTTGCGCTGGTAGTGCTGGACCCTAAGAAACCGTCCTTTTTCAACGCCAAATATTATACATTTTTCCTATATCCTAAAACACCAGCAGAGGTTTAATTACACTGTATCCTTGATTGTTGCGTAGAAACACGCAATTGTAAAACACCTAACAAAGCTACTAGTTTGTGCGGCTCAATTCTTTGGCGCAATTTACACTCCAGCGGTTAAATTAACTTTGTTTTGCTGAGTGCTGACAAAAATAACCGTCTTTTTCAAAACGCCAAAAATATACATTTTTCCAGTAGCCTATACCGTCCGACCAAGGTTAAATTAAGCCAGTTTGTGCTTTTACATTAGTAAAACCACACAGTGTTTTTAAATACGACACATACAATAAATTTTTCCTGGCCATTTGGTGGAGCACAATTTATATCCTAGGTTACCCATTCTTGTTACTGGCGGTTCATTTGGAGTCAAAACAGGGTGTATATTTTATCATATACAGATAACTCATCATCAAACAGTGTCTGATACATTTTAGAACCAAACAGTATGTCAGACAAGAGAGGTGGCAGGCTCTGCACTGCGAGTGGCAGTGGCACAAAACATTCCTGGAACAAGTGCCTAGGTCGCAGCAGCAGCAATGATTAGGAACATCGCAGCAGCTGGGTCAAACTCGTGAGGCCAACTATCTGCCGTCTGTCAACTAGCGACCGGTGTGTTTGTCTTCAGCAACCCAAGGGTTCTTGATTAGGTTGACTAGTCAACCTCTTCCTCCCAATGACATCTGACAACCACCAGCCAAGATCGGTAACATGTGAACTCTACCTCAGAACAACGACCCTTTGTTGGCATGGCATCCTTGAGTCGGGTCAGCGGCCCCTCACCTGTCCTCAAGCCCGCCTCCTGTCCCATCCGGTTCCCATCAGCCAAAGATCTAATAATGGATCTGGGCTCAGCGCCACTATATAGGCGAGAGGATGACACAATTCGAGGAGGGCAGGCAGCAGCTACTTGGCAGCGAAGAAAGGAGAGCCAATATCCTCTGCTTTCTTGCAGTAGGCGGCAAAGTATATATGTGGACAGAGTGGCATGGGAGGTCATGTTGTGAGAGGTCAGCCTCGGGCATACCAAGACCGGTTGGATAAGGCACCACAGTGACGATGAAACCAAATAGATGATCGATGTAGCAGAACCGCACTTGGGATCCGGTGAGGCAAGGGCTTCATCATCGTCCAGGTAGAAAAAGCGTCACCTTGCGCATCAGTGCGCAGCAGCGCAGCCAGCAAGTTGATGGGGTCGTGTGGCCGTGAGTCAGGCAGGATTATGCAGCAGTGTGAAAGCGTCAGGGAGCCAAGTGCGGCCAGGGGTAAAAACCCGCATCGCGGTCCAAGAAAGTAAGCTGCACAGGGTCTCAGCGAGGCAGCGGCGGCAGTAGTCACTCAGTGCGGGAGCGATGGCGGAATAAATCCGATACTCTGGACTGCGGTGTGGCAGTTCTTTGCTAAGTACACCGGAGGAGACCGAATATGGGTTATGTAGAATCTGTGGCAGAAAGTGAAGCGAGTCCAGGGAGCTATCGTTGCACCACAACGGCCCTGCGTCAAAACATGCAAGACGACACCATCCGGTGCCTGGGAGAAACGTGGCTCAGATGTGGTGGTCCATCCTGCCCCGCCAGCGAGCAACCAAGCAGCAGACAGCCCCATGTGGCAACGGATCCATTGCAAGCCAGTCAAGGCTCCACCACCTCTGCATAGTAAGGTAGCGCTTTTCCTCTTTGACACTCATCTCCCGTGTCCAGATTGCTCGCCTCCTGCTCCTCTCCGCTTTACTCCCAATAGGCGCCAGCAGGTCGATCAGCGAGTGCGATTGCAAAGACAGACAACAGTAAATGCGTCCAACCATCCTAAAGGTGCAGCAGCTGACCGTGCATATGGTCCAAGTTGTTGGTATTGCAGGCACACCTCCCTTACCAAAATGGTGGACATCTCTGCACCATTCAGAGAACTAATGGCTTGTGCCGAGCCGAGATGGAGAGTCCAAGCCGTCAATTTCTTTTCTCCAAAAGGCAAGTACCAGCCATTCATAAATATGTAAACAGAAGGTGGGTCAGTCCTTGAGCTTATCGTTTGTTCCCAAGGTGCATGGCAGCGCAGACGTCTGGAGCTGTAACTACGGTCTTGGGCCAGTAACATGTCCTTTACGGCCACACTGGGTGAATGTGCTGTCCTGCAAAGGCACACCAACAACTTGGACAGAGACTGCGCCTGCTTTCTCCTCAACAGTTGTCAAACTGCTGCACCTGCGCCAACATGTCCGCCGTCCTCCTGCTCCACCACCGCCACCACCATCTCAGCCTCCACAAGTAACTTTCCTTAGCTCGCATCATACCACATGTGTACAGAGGCAAAGTCGGTTGTCACGCAGCAGTTCTAACACCTGTCTTGCCTCGGAGAACGAAGTCCACACAGAGGAGGACCAGCTCCGCGTCATGCAGCAAGAAATCGTGATGGGTTGGCTTTTCCGCGCCAACTGCCAAATCGGTAACATGGTGACAGGACAATTGTTTATATGGGGGGAATGAGAAATGGTGTCCGTGCTAGCACCGAGGAAGGATGGTCCCAATGCACCGCGTGCATGGCGCATGTGTACAATGTTTTCTGGTTGTGAAAAAGGTTCCTGAAGTCCTTCCACCCTTCCCACCAGATCTTCAGAACATTCTGGAAAATGGCTCAGGAAACTGTGCACTGCACTTTTATCCATTCGTGTGCTGTAACTTCCAAATGTCATTAGCCAGGAACACACCCTCCTCGAGTTGCAGCGGCAGAAAACGGCCACCCCCCACAGCACTCTGATATGCGATGTTTCCACCACGCTGAATTCCAGCCTGCACCATGTTGGACCGATCTTATGAAACCTATGAAAGAGAGGGCCATATAACGATTTTTTGATGATCCAGGCAGACAGAAGTACTAGCCACCTGTGTAACTTTGATGTCAGTCCAGTCTGGCAGCTCATCGCGGACACCTCGCCGTTTTGTTTGATGGCCATTCTATGATGGCAGACGTAATATTGTCAGTCGCCTGGACTACGGGATGAATAACGTCTTCCACTGCTTCATTTCCTGGAAAGCAAGCTGAAAACAAACTGTCTGCAGGCTGGGGACTGGAGTTGTGGCGACCTACATCTCGCGGCCACAGTGAGTCCTTGGGTACTGAAATGGGAGTGAGGAGTAAATGGTGGAAAGGAGGTGAGCGGACATTTGGAGCAGAAGCATATGTCTGTGTGAAAGGAGTAATTTTCTACGCAGTGAGACAAGGGAGAGAGGAGCAGTGAGCAGCTGGAGGAGGTGATGGAGATGAGGAAGACGAGGCAGATGACCCCATCAAGGCACCGTGGCATTATACAGTGGAAATGGAGGAGCCAGGGAGCCCACCTGCGGAGTCACTGGTGCAGATGGCCCGCAAGCATGCTGATTTGCCTGCTAGTGACACCGAATAGTCAGCATCCGGCAGAGGCGTGATGACTTCTGGCTCTCCACCCCTAATTGGACCCATATCCCCGCCATTATACTGCGAGGTCCAAAATGGGTAGCCTTTTTTACCCCAGCTATTGATGAGGAGGAACTGTGAACAAACTCAAATACTATAGGGAAATCCTCTGTAATCAGTCTTTGGAAACCGCTGCCTAGTTGCTGCATATCTGTCCCTCACTCTGACAGGATCTGACACGGGAGGGTTCACTCATCGAACTCCACACGTACTACTCCAGTCGGCTGCTCGGGGAAGGTGGTGGGGGGGGGGTAGGACAAGTAACCACTCCATCAGTAGTAACCTAAATGTTTGGAGTCACTGATGAGCATGCTTCCTTCACCTGCCATATTGAGGAGTGGCAGGTCTCCAGCAGCAGCAGTCCAGCAAGGACCTGGAGCAGTCCTTGAGACCTAACTAGTGTTGTCTGGTCCTCTTGGACAGCACTCAGCACCTTCAGCTTAGCGAAGATCCCGCTGGACTACTGTGACAAGCCAAACTGGAAGTGTGGCCGCAACTTGCCGAGTTTGGGCGTGGAGAAGCTGGTCCTGCCCAATCGGCCAGTAGTGTGGGCATCAGAGCGGAGTGTTTCAATGCGCGGGGGCCATCGTTTACCACTTACCATAGTAGGAACCCCTTTTCCACGGGAAATGTGGAACGACTACCTTTGTCAAGATGAATCAGCATTGACCGACCAGTGGATTTCCACACACCAATGACTTAGGCGTCAGTCTGGGTTCAAACTACACCCTCCTCAGCCACTATTCTGAATGCCAGCCCACCACCCTGAGCCAAGCCATCTGCTGCCAGTTTCTCCATCTGCCTAACCCACCATCTTACCAGGGACATTTCATGGTATTTCCACCACCTACAACACTGTGTCATTAGTGCGCACTCTCTGACCTCATGCTGTTGCTCTCCTGCCCGGCCAAGTCACCATCAAATCTCTCTCTGTCATTGTGCCACTCTGTGGCCTACTTCCTTTTTTTTGCCACCAGGTCATGAGCCAATTTGTCATTGTGCACTGTCTATGACCTATGCTCGCTGCTCGTGGCTGCTGCCAATGATCCTCCCACTTACTGTGGTCATTGTGCCACTGCCTGACCTCATCTGCTGCTCTGCCAGCCGTTGTTTGGGGAAACATATATATTTCTAATGCTTTTGAAATGAATGTTTGAGGTGAAAAACATTATTACACATATAAGCTTAGCTGAACAGCAGAGATATTCCAAGATGGCGCCTGCTTTCCTGAAACCACTCCCCACCATGTGCCTAACGCCATGGACCTTTTTGGTGAACCATGACCATAATCTGGGAACCAATCAACTAGTGCCACATGTCCTGAAGACTTGCAAGAAACAAAGGAACTTAGCCACGCCCTGAAGCCATTTGTAAAAATCCATTGTATTGTTATAAAGTCTCTTTCCTTTCTGGGTCTGCTTCGACCCTGAGAGAGGAAACTCATATCAGCCTTTCTGTGTCTAATGTCATTTCTTTCATGCCGTCAATCAAGTGTTCAATTTGGACAGCAGTAGTCATGCGGTGTACCCCTAGAACCCCAACATAATGGCGCCCAGTAAGTGCATGCTACCAACGGGACGCATTTCCTTGGGGGACCTGACTGTGGACCACCTGGAGACTTACCTCAGACTGTCCAAAACGGAGACTGATTACCTCCACTTGAAAAACACAAAACGGTAAGTCTACATGGTTTTCTAATTGAAATCTGTAGCTTGCCTGTGAATTTGTATGGTTCCAGGTTGTGTCGGGTGTTTGTCCTGTCGCCAGCCCGGGGTTGTCTGGTCGGCGCAGAGCGTTCCCGGCTGTACTCTGTCTCAGAGACCTGATCCCAGCTGCCTAGCCCTGCCAGTACTACTGTCTGTGTTGGTAGATCCTGCCGGACAAGGACTGACACACGGGGTTTAATTTGGAAATCCTAACCTAGATTTGGCTGGATGCTGATCAGTTGCAGACAAGAAAATCTAGCTAGACTGAAGCACATGTGCGGTTGCAGACCTAAGAGGAAGTTCTTAGCGAGAGTTGGATACACAGAGGAGATGTTGACATTTGCAGACTAAAAAGACTCTAGCTAGATCAGGACAGCGCCAATTGAGAGTAGTGGAGAAATCTAGAGAAGGGACTCCCAGCTGAACCGGATACTCGAGAGGGAGGGTACGCTAAGACGTGTGTTTTAATTATAAGCGTTAATATGATTAGGTTCACTCAGATTTATGAGGGTAAAAAACGGCCCGTTATAGGGCTCATCAGTCTGCAGGAACTAGAGGAGGGAAGAAAAGAAGCATGAAGAGAAAAGAAAGAAAGTACCATAGGTAGAGAAGGTTTAAAAAAGTTAATGAACAGTGTGGTTTTCCACCAGTATGAGTAGATTTCAACTCAATTGAGTGAGCTTTAGCTGTGAAAGACAACAACGGGAGGGCTTGACGATAGCAAGCATTTAGATGCTGCATTAGCATTGGAAAAAAGACAGCTATGAAGAGATATCAACAGAAGAGTGGTCTGAGACTAAAATGTAGGGATAAGAAAGGAAATGTTCTTGGATTTAAGTGTTGTTCGTTGTGAAGAAGAACAGCCACCACCTTATAATGGAGGTCTCGATTTCTAAGTGCTGGGAGTGTCCCAAATGTTGCCTGAGCAAAATCCGCCTCCTGCTGTGTATTGTGTTTGCGTGTGGCAGAGGAATCCCCAAATCCTGCTCCTTCCTGTACCTAAAACATTTTTTTCCATGCCTCTGTCCCTCCCACTACCGGGTCTCCTCGACTCCCATCAACTCCATGTCCACTCCTCATACCTGATGAGTCATCTGATCCCTGTCCCTTCCGCCCCTAACTTACCATAAGAGAGTGCAGCGGGATAGTTGTGTCAGAGGTATCAGCTAGGTTTCTGTAGACAAGGAAGGATATCAGTATCATTTGTATATAAATTTGCATCTATTGTATAATTTATAATATCTGCATGTGCATGGTCCATTATATGAGAGCAGTTTTTAACCAGCTCCTTAAATTGCATGATATTAGTCTAGAAAAGCTGCAAGGGTTACATTGTTTCATATTTTAATGAACTAAATATAGGAAATGTTACTGTCTTAAAATGTCACTGACCATGCTTGGCTTTATTTTTTTGTTGGGGTGGCTTAATATGATATATTTTGATTTAAATGAACTAGATGATGGTGAAGGTGATTTCTGGATTATAGGAGTAACATATTGGAGTAGACGACTTTATAAATTTGGGTTTAACAACTAGATGATAGAAAAAAATCCACGTGGTATTTACTGAGCTCATTATTGTGGCAATTTTTTTCCGACCTTTGTTTTCAGAGTTGTTGTTTCTTTATGCTATAGGCCAGTTCTAGTTTTCCAGCAGAGCAAGATCGACGAGCCTTCTATTAAATTTTTTTTCCATTCTCCCAAAATTCTGTCTGGGGGATGGGATAAATTGTCTGTTTATTTGCAGGAGTAAAGAAGAGAATTTCTAGTGATCGGAGAATCTCATGAAAGACCTCGTGATATCATTTTAAAAAAAATAAAAATAAAAAAAAGCCCCGGGGTAATATAAAGGTTAACATTTGAGTTTTTGTTTTTTTTTTTGTTTTTTTTTTGTATGTTATCTACCACTACTATTACTTTTAGTAAAGGTTTTAGTTCAACCAGAGTTAAAACGATTCCCAGTCATGATTAGAACATCATTTTTGTTTCTTTTTTTTGTTTTTTTTTCCTTTTCTGTTTGGAGCTCCAGCTGATAAAGAGTTAAATGTTTTTTTTTTGTTTTTTTTTGAGTGGAGAAAGGGTGGAATTGAGTGATTTGGTCATTGTCCTGTTTTGTGTGTTTGATCAATGTTTGAGTATGTCTGTATATGCCCTATTCATGAATCCTTAATGCATTTTTTGCACTAGTAGATAAGACCTAACAATACGATGCTTTTACCCTAGCAAAAGCAGTGATTTTAAGACGATAGGGTGACTAAGGCAAAAGTTTATTATATGAATATTAGGTTTAAGTTCAATTTGTTTCAACACAGTTAAAAGGTGTATGAGGTGTTGTATATGTTTATGATGACATAGAAAGAGAATAGAAGGGTTTTATTCAGTGACAGATTAAAGCTGAAAGTAGATCTGAGGAGGGCAGGTTAGGCCAATTCAGATAATGTTAACTCTGTGAAAGAAAATTCATGAATTATGTTAATATATATATATTGCATCACACAAATAAGAAACATGAGAAGACTGTTTGAAAATTTAGTGATCGGGAAAAGTGTTTATGATATGTTGCGAGCGCTACAGAGTGAGAAGAACAGGATGATATTATTTGGTTTTGTTTTTGTGTTTTTATGTTGTCGAAATTTAATTAGTTAATATATGGGAGTTTTCATACATAGGAACTCCGTATTTACAAGAAGTTACATATTGTCAATGTTGAAATGCGAGAAGTTTTACAATCTATTCTGAAGTACATTCTTCTGTAGTCAGAAAGCTTCAAAGAGCCAATATGGGCAGGGCAGTTTCTTTTTTTTAATAATTATCTTTTAATTTTTATTACTGGACATTGTCAATCACTGTGGGGTTATTGAAGATCAAACTGGAGGAGAGCAGGTTATTCTCTGCTCTTATGTGACTGAGTATATGTGATTGAGATTAAACAGAAGTGCCATGTCCACCCCACCCCCCCGTACAGCCAACTTACTCTACAGACAAAATTACTTACCCTGCAAGGATTCAAGATTAGTTTTTCAAAGTTCATCTTTAGCATGCAAGATGCCAGGAGCCCGAAATACTGAGATGAGGGATTACGAACAGGTGCCGGAGTTGCCTCACAATGGGGGAGAGTAGTAGGTCAGGCAGTCTATTAAGACAACAAAGTATCCGCAAAGATGGAGCTTGATGCATTGACCTCCATAGCCTTCACAAAGCCACCACGCTGCGCCATTGTTTGACCCGCCCACGTCGCGCCAGTGTTGGGACCGCGACCAACGTCTAGCGCCAGTGTTGATACGCCATGTCTGCACCAAGGCACTGATCACTGACCCGCCCCGTTTGTACCGGCATTAGAACCGCCAACGCGGGCTCTGATGTCTGCACTCCTTCCCAAGTCCTATCATTCACTTGTTGCTTTACAGTCTGATGAAGATACTAAAGAGCTTTCTAACAGACTAACAGAGAGATCTTTTACCACACAGATCTATATTTATTTCTATTTTTTCACTTTTGTTTTCAGAGCCTATAATGAACTGTGCCGAATGTTGTTCTTGCTGCACTTTGCAACAATGAATTTAAAAGGGCTTGACCAAGATTAGGAGTCCAGAAGATTAAAAGTGAAAGAATAGGGGCGCTTCAAGGCTGGGAAAGCTCAACTACAAATGGGGGTCACTCGCATCAGGATTCGGGCTCATCTCAAACCTGGTGAAGCATCCACATCCTTTATTTCCGTGCCCCAGCCTTGGCATGCAGCAGGGCATTTTAGATTAGGAATAAGAAACCAATTAAACTAACGTCAGGGACAGAGTGTGTAATAATGTTTTTTTGGGGGTATTGTTAAGGGAAACATCTATATTTCTAAATTGCTTTTGTAATGAAGTTTTGTGGTGCAAAAACATGATTACACATATAAGCTTAGCTGAACAGCAGATATTCCAAGATGGCGCCTGCTTCCTGAACCACTCCCCACCATGTGCCAGCATGGACCTGGGTGGAAACCATGACCATATCTGGAGAACCAATCAACTAGTGCCACATTCCTGAAGACTGCAAGAAACAAAGGAACTTAGCCACGCCCTGAAGCCAGTTTGTAAAAATCCATTGTATTGTAATAAAGTCTCTCACTTCTGGGTCTGCTTCACACTGAGGAGGAACTCATATCATCTCTGTGTCTGATGTCATTTCTTCATGCCGGCAATCAGAGTTCAATTTGGACAGCAGTAGTCATGCGGTGTACCCCTGAACCCCAACACCGTGACCTCCGCTCTCAGTCATTGTGCCACTCTGTGGCTTCCTCCTGTTTTGCCACCTCCAGAATGTCATTGTGCCACTCTCTGACCTCATGCTGCTGCTGTGACTCCTGCCGTGCCCTCCACACTGTGTCATTGTGCCACACTGTGGCCTAATACTGTTGTGCCACCTCCAGAATGTCATTGTGCAATGCCTGACCTCGTACTGCTGCTGTTGTGACCTCTACACTGTGTGATTGTGCCACTCTGTGGCCTAATACTGTTTTGCCACCTCCAGAATGTCATTGTGCCACTTTCTGACCTCATGCTGCTGTTGTGGCTGCTGCCGTGTCCTCCACACTGTGTCATTGTGCCACTTTCTGACCTCATTCTGCTGCTGTGGCTGCTGCCGTGTCCTCCACACTGTGTCATTGTGCCACTGCCTGACCTCATGCTGCTGCCGCCGTGACCTCCGCTCTCAGTCATTGTGCCATTCTGTGGCTTCCTCCTGTTTTGCCACCTCCAGAATGTCATTGTGCCACTCTCTGACCTCATGCTGCTGCCGCCGTGACCTCCGCTCTCAGTCATTGTGCCATTCTGTGGCTTCCTCCTGTTTTGCCACCTCCAGAATGTCATTGTGCCACTGCCTGACCTCATGCTGCTGCCGCCGTGACCTCCGCTCTCAGTCATTGTGCCATTCTGTGGCTTCCTCCTGTTTTGCCACCTCCAGAATGTCATTGTGCCACTGCCTGACGTCATGCTGCTGCTGTTGCTGCTGCCGTGCCCCCCCCACTGTGTCATTGTGCCACTGCCTGACCTCATGCTGCTGCCGCCGTGACCTCCGCTCTCAGTCATTGTGCCATTCTGTGGCTTCCTCCTGTTTTGCCACCTCCAGAATGTCATTGTGCCACTGCCTGACCTCATGCTGCTGCCGCCGTGACCTCCGCTCTCAGTCATTGTGCCATTCTGTGGCTTCCTCCTGTTTTGCCACCTCAGAATGTCATTGTGCCACTGCTGACACTCATGCTGCTGCCGCCGTGCCCGCCGCTCTCAGTCATTGTGCCATTCTGGGGCTTCCTCCTGTTTTGCCACCTCCAGAATGTCATTGTGCAACTGCCTGACCCTCATGCTGCTGCCGCCGTGACCTCCGCTCTCAGTCATTGTGCCATTCAGAGGCTTCCTCCTGTTTTGCCACCTCCAGAATGTCATTGTGCCACTGCCTGACCTCATGCTGCGCGCCGTCACCTCCACACTCTGTCACTAATGTTGCCACCTGAGCTCTCAGCTTGTTTTTTTCCAGCTTTCGCTGGCATGACTTTATCAGGCTACATTCCCGCTTGAGTTTTTTGGTCAGTTTTGCCCTCTTAAGTGCCCAGGGAATTTTATAGTGAAGCGATTCTAAGAGCGGCTGCAGTCATCTGCGTGTCATACTAAAACACAACATTGTATGAAGACCAAACCAAGCTCCCTCTGCATATTTAAGCATGGCACAACGTTCTACAGCACCCTGCAGGCTCTGTGCAGCCTGGAAATAGCTGCTTTTTAACACGATTCGTCCAGAAGTAATTCGGACCGAATTTATTTTTGTTGGAAATTTCGGCGAAGTGACCGAATCGAATTTTTGAGAAATTCGCCCATCTCTAAAAGTAGTCTTTGAAGCAGTTTTTTAGTGAAATGGACATTGACTATCCATATCCGGTAACGCAGCATGACCTAAAAACCCGCACAGGTGCCCTTATGGACCATCAGCAGAAAATGTTGCAATAAGAAATAAACTATATTAAAAACAATTCGTTTTCCAATACTGCTGCTGCTAGAGCTACTTGCCATTCTACTGGTGACATTGTTCCACCGTGACATTAGAATGTGAAGCAAACAAAACAGATGTCCCCAGTAGGTCAACGAGGTCTGTCTGAAAATCCTGCATTCTACTGTCAAGTGGGTTGGAGGAAATTACTGATCAAGGCAGGTTAGGCTGTAAACGTGGATCACGCAGGTTCAGCTGGCAGGGCCAGACTTACAGTGGGTGTGGTGAAAGCAAGGGCTGGCGTCCATCATCTATTAACACGTAGGTTCAGCTAGCAGGGTCCAAGTTACAGTGGGTGTGGTGAGAGCCAGGGCTGGTGTCTGTCATCTATTAACACGCAGGTTCAGCTAGCAGGGCCCGAGTTACAGTGGGTGCGGTGAGAGCCCAGGCTGGCATCCGTCATCCATTAACACGGCAAAAATTCCCTTATGACACAGCAACGAAAACAGTCGTGCTGAAGCAGAGTGCGGAAGCGGAAGTGTGAGCTAAAACCTCCAGCCTTCCTCAGTACACAGTCAAGACCTGGGTAGCGCTTGAGAAATTTCTGCCTCTACGAGAGCGCTTGCCCCTCCGTATGAGTGCGGACCAATTGAGCTTCACTTGGAAATGCTGGTGGTTGATGCTCCTGTTTCACCCAGGTGCCCTTTTTCTTGGCATTCTTTTTCTCGTTTTACTCAACGTGTTGGAGGAAATTGTCTCTGTTCTTGGGGTGGCGAATGTGCTCCATACACCATGTCCTCTGAATAACCTACATCTGTTCAAGTCTTCCTGTACCTCTCTTGTACAATTTAGAGGAATATTTGTATCAGCTATTTTGTACATGCAATTTTTTTAGTAGTTTATTTCTAGAAAACACACTGTTAAAATAGGATGGAATCCCACCACGTCTTTGTTTCTCTTTTTTTTTTATTGTATTGAAGGGGTTGTCTCACTACAGGGATTGCTATCTATGTTAAAGATCTAGCAATATGTGTCCACTACCACTGACCTACCTATTCCTGTTTTTGACAGCACCATACCCCATAAATTTCAAAACATCACCCTTGAGTCACTCTTGACAATTGTGAAGAACAAATGTCTGTTAGAAACCACATTTTTTAGACTAGGACCTGTAGTATAGCTGTATTTCACAGCAACATGCCTCCAAAAATTCAAAACCTGACTCTTTGGCCACTCTTGACAATTGTGAAGAACAAATGTCTGTTAGAAACCACATTTTTTAGACTAGGACCTGTAGTATAGCTGTATTTCACAGCAACATGCCTCAAAAATTCAAAACCTGACCCTTTGGCCACTGTTGACATTTGTGAATAACAAATGTCTGTTAAAAACCACATTTTTTAAAATAGGACCTGTAGTATAGCTGCATTTCACAGCAGCATGACCCAAAAGTTATAAAAATGACTTCTCAGCTACTGTTAAAAATTGTGAGGGAGAAATGACACTTACTGTAGAAGCCACATTTCTGTCCCAAAGGACCTTGATTATAGCTGTATCTCACAGTACCATGACCCCAAAACCATTGACAGTGCGAAAAATTCTAAAGATGAAGTAAGTAAATGGAATAAGTTTTTTTCATGAAACCTTGTACATTTGGTGTCTTTTACAGTCTCCTCACCGCAACACCAGCAAAATGAACTTTTGGGAACTGAGAATAAAAATTGCAGTAAGAAATGATCATTTAAATTTTTTTTTCAAGAGGACCATTTCTGTTTAAAGAGGAATGTGAAGTAGACCGGCAACTAATCGGTGACCTCGGCAATTGGGGCCACAACATAATCAGAGATCCATGCCTGATTCATTTTGATGAAAGTCAAACGATCAACATTATCTTTGGAAAGCCGGATGCATTTGTCTGTAATGACTCATCCAGCTGTGCTGAAGGTCCGCTCAGATATGACGCTGGCTGCTGGGCAGGACAACACCTCTATGGCGTGGCGAGTGAGCTCGGGCCATTCATCCATTTTGGATACCCAGAAGTCGATTGGGTCCGAAACATATCCAAAAACATTGTGTTGAGAAGCAGATATTCGTGCACCATGATCATAAGCCGGTCTCTGTGTGTCATACAGTATGTGTGCCCTGCATTACATGCATTGGTGAGGTGGTAAATAAGGATTGCCAGAGGTCACCTATTAGGCTTCCGCCACAATGCTTGCTGCTGCTTCTGCCGCTGCGGCTACTTAGCACTCTGCTGCTGTCACGTTGCTGACGCTGTTCACCGTGACATTTGAAGAACGTGAAGCAGATGCAACAGATGTCTCCAGTTGATCAATCAGCACGGTCTCCAATTCCTGCATTTTACTCTCTATTTGGGTGGGTGGAAGAAAAGTGCTGAGTTTTGCATTGTACCAGGGATCGAGGAGTGTGCCCCCCAATAACTGTTGTTCATTTTGATGGCCTTAATGCGAGGATCATGTTGGAGGAAATGGAGCATCCAAGCACTCATGTGAGAGATGGAGCCTTGATTTCCCAAGCCTCTGGGTCGAGGGGCACTAGCAAACTCATCTTCCTCAACTTCCTCCTCCGCCTCAAATCTGTGCCAATCTCTTTCCAAGGCAGGGACATCGGTAACGTCGGTGTCCAGGAATACCTCATCCTCCTCCTCCTCTACATCCTGGAGCTGCGGGCTACAAGCAACAGGCACTGCCAGGCGTTGCCGACCGCTTGGGATTTGTGGCGACTGACCGGCTTCCTTCTCCTCCTCTGATGGCATCAGCAATTGGGCGTCAGAGCAGACAAAATCATCCTCTTTGGCCTCTTGATCTTTTGAAATGCCTTCTGACCCCAACCGCATTTTGTCATCAAGGAGGTCTTCAGAAAATGGATTATCCACAGTGGTGGGTACACGAGTTGACATTTGGGCTGCCTTCTCTTCATGTTGGACGGATGCTGACAATCATGATGACGACATTTTTGGCCGTGACTGGGAGGACGAGGAGGTAAGACTGCTGGATGCAGGTTGCATTAACCACTGAAGAACAGATTGGCGACGCTGTTCGTTACTGAGATTCACAGGGCACCAACCTAGCGATGACAGGCCTGACGGTCCTGCAACCGACAATCCGCTGGCTTGCGTGTTGTCGCCAGCACTGGAAGGAGCACCTTCTCTCGTACCTCTACCTTCATGTCCTACACCCCTCTTTGCTCGCTTACATGATACATCTCATATCAAATCACTGTGAGTTAGCACCCTATTTTATTTCTGCATTGCCCTGCACTGCCTGCAAGCAGTGTCTGAGGAAGGGGGCCCCTTTGTTGTGGTGTGAAATTCTGCATCATACACAGCTACGTTCATCTCGCATAAGAAATCACTGTTCTATAGAGTTTATTCTATTTGTACTGGTTGTCAGAGAACACCACAATTATTAGGTCTTCCTTAGAAAATATTTCTATTTCTACCCCTGCTTGTCAGAAAAGACTGCTTGTCTTAGACAATCTGTAGAAAAATTTTCTATTTGTACTCCTGGTTGTCATTTGTGGGAAAATACAACATTTATTCCATATTCCTAAGAAAATATTTCTATTTCTACTCCTGCTTGTCAGAAAAGACTGCATTTCTTAGACAATCCATAGAAAAATATTGATGATGTTGATAATGACATTGCAGATCTAACGTGGTCTTTTCAGCAGCATTTGCTTGCAGTGCCTCATCAGTGGACGACAAGGAAGATGATGGGGTAGTGTCAGTGCGGGTCTGGCCTCAGAAAGGGAGAGGGCGGCCACACAAGTCCGATGAAATTAATCCGCCAGCCATGATCAGTGGTGGCAGCAAAAACACAGCTACTAGCTTATCGCTGTCGAAAAGGTCCAGGACCTTTGAAGCCTTATTCTTTTTCGATGAAGCCTCAGATTCGCTGACCAACATCATATGCCGTATTTGCCATCAACGGGTCAGTAGAGGGAAGAATCTAAAGTGTTTAACCACCACGAACATGAACAGTCACATGCAGCGAAAGCATGAATTGAAGTGGAGGAATCACTTGGAGAAAAAAGGCCCCACAGGTCCTGGACTTCCAACCACAGTGACACCGTCTGTTTCCTTTTCCTCCTCTGCCATTTCCAAGACCAAGTGTTCTTCTGCTGCCCATGTCCAGCAGCGGCATGAGCAAGGATCAGCCCCAGTACCACACACCGTCACCCAATTACCACCACCAGCACCAGAGACACAGCCTACCCCTTCTCCTTCCACCAGTTTGACCTGCACGCCGTACAGGAGCCAGTCTAGAAGCCAGCCTTCTGTGTACCAGGTGTGGGAGCAGAAGAAACATTTTAAACCCACCCGTCCCAAAGCCAAAAGCCTGAATGTTGGCATTGCTAGGCTCTTGGCCTTGGAAATGTTGCCTTTCCGACTTTTTGGACACAGATGGGTACCGCCATGTCATGGCCCTTGCTTGCTCCCAATACCAGATGCCGAGCATGCATTTCTTTCCAGAAAATCCGTCCCTTCCCTGGCCAGCCACGTGTCAGCTAAACTCTCCAGCGCGTTGGCTGCATCTGTGTCCAGCAAAGTCCATCTGACCACAGATACACGGAATAGTAAGCACGGTCAAGGCCGCTATATCTCTGTGACAGCTCACTGGGTGAGTTGGGTGGATGTCTCTGGTGATGATGGTGGCTCTCAAGCTTGGCCCACACTCTTCAAAACTGCAGGGATGGTGCTGGTTTCTGTCCCTCAAGGTTCACGGGTAGCATCACATGCCAAGAGAAACCAGGCAGTGTTGAAATTAATGTGTCTTGGAGACCGTCAACACACAGGTCAAGAGCTGTGGACGGCTCTGCGCAATGAGACCGAGCAGTGGCTGGGTGATAAGAAACTGGAGCCAGGCAAGGTGGTGTGCAACAACGGGAGAAATCTCCTTGCCGCCCTTAAAATCGGTAGGCTGGAGCACATCCCTTGCCTGGCACTTGTCATGAACCTTGTCATCGAGAAATTTTAAAGCGCTACCCGGGTCTTGACTGCCTACTGAGGAAGGCTCGAGATCTGAGCTCACACTTCCGGCATTCGCAACCTGCTTCTTTCCGACTGGCTGAGTTACAGCGTCATCTTGGCCTCCCCGTCAACCGTCATTGTTGACGTGGCAACACACTGGAATGCCACCCTCCACATGCTCCAGCGATTGTGGCAGCTGCGTAATGGCATTACGCAGTATGAAGTGGCGCATGGCCTGACAAGCAGTGGTGCGGACCTCGGGGTGTTGAGTCATAGAGAGTGGAGGCAGGTGAAAGACCTCTGCAACATCCTTTGCAGGTTTTGAAGAAGCTACCAAAAGTCAGTGACAATGCCTTTGTCAGCATGACCATTGTGGTGATATTAGTTACAGTGACAGAGGAGGAGGCGGACACAGATGCCGACACAGAGCCTTACTCACCATAAGATCAAGAAGGCCCGACAGTTTCCCAAATTTATAGGTCTTCATTAGGCGGTGGTTAAGGTCCAGGGCTGGTGCAGGGCGGCGCTTCAGCTCTCAGGGTGCAGCATCTGAGGCTAGTCAGGGCTGTGTTGATGCTGAGGATAATAAAGCGGAGGAGGAGGATGAGGCATGGCTGGACACCGACAGTACCGATGTCCCTGCATTGGACAGAGGTTGGCACAGATTTGAGGCGGAGGAGGAAGACAAGGAAGATCTGTTTAGTGGCCCTCGACCCCGAGTTTTGGGAAATCCTGGCTGCATCTCTCACATGAGTGCTTGAATGCTCCATTTCCTCCAACATGATCCACGCATCAAGGCCATCAAAATGAACAGCAGTTACTGGATGGCCACCCTCCTTAATCCAGTTACAAAGCGAAAGTCAGCATTTTCCTTTCACCCACACAAATTGACAGTAGAATGCAGGAATTTGAAACCGTGCTCATTGATCAACTCGATACATCTGTTGTGTCTGCTTCACGTTCTAATGTCACGGTGGAACAACGACAGCAACAGCAGTAGAATGGAAAGTAGCCGTAGCAGCAGCAGCAGGCATTGTGGCAGAAGCCTAATGGGTGACCTCTGTCAATCCTTATTTACCACCTCACCAATGCCTGTAATGCAGGGCACAAATCAGACACACAGAGACCGCCTTAAGATCATGGTCCACGACTAGCTGCGGCTCAACACCGATGTTTTTTTTTTTTTAAATGTAATTTTTATTTGAAAATATTTTTTTAAAAAGAAAAGATACCATATTACATTAATGTAATCAAGAGGTGAAACATATCTTGTAATAATAAATGACAAATAAACCATACTGTTATATAAAGATACTCTGCGTTACAAATATTCATAACCAAACTTCTCAAACTTTACACATAAAAGACAAAACCACACACAAGGAGGGAATGAAACAGGGAGAGGACATAAGTATTAGAGAATGTAATATAAGTTGGGGCATATACATTTAGTAAAGAAGATTAAACCATGAGGAATATCACATGTCATTAACACTAAGGAAAATATCCCATGCGGACCAAATCGAGTAGAAACCATCTAGTTTATTATTAATGGAGGCTGGGAGGTACTCCATTGTTCTCATGTCTGTAAGCTGTTTGCACCACTGAGCGCTTCCAAAAAAGAGAGATCAAACACCGCGCTGCAGTAAGCAAGTATAAAATCAGTTTCCCCAGTCGCTTAGCAACCGCTGAGGACCAAACATTAAATAATAAACAGAGGGGATCCAAAGGAAGAGAGCCCTGTTATATCTTAAATCAACTTTATAACCACTTGCCAATACTTCTGTACCTTAGGGCATTTCCAGAAAATATGAAAAATGTCTCCACTTCGAGCTAAACACCTCCAGCAAGTATCCGGTACAGACGGATTGAGTTTGTGCAAAAAATTGGGTGTATGGTACCATAGCATCATGTATTGATTTTCTTTATAGATTGCGCAGATTTTGCTTCTGAAAGAGAGGTTGCAGCACAGATAAACAGCCGTGTGGTAACTGTTTAAAACTGAGCATTTTGAGCGAGTGAACGAGTCTGCGAGTGTGTTTTCCTTATAAAATCCGAGCAAACAAAAAGAAAAACAGCCTCGGCACTACACTGCAAGGCGGCAACTAATGGGATAGCCGGATTCACAGCTGCATGCAAACTACCAAGCTAGCAAAAATGTGGTGCTCAGTGAATACAGTATATAAAGACAAGTCTTGAATATATGCACATGTAAAAATAGAGGAGAAGAACACCTTCTCGGCACTCACCAGTCTTCACATAAAATGCTGTTTATTTTGGCTACTTGTCAGAACATACAGGGCAACGGGAGTAAAAACGACAGAAAGGCAACAGCCGTTTCGCGTGCAACCACGCTTCCTCTGAGCATTTTGAGCGAGTGAACGAGTCTGCGAGTGTGTTTTCCTTATAAGTGTGTTTCTTTTAAGTGTTGGAGATTTAAGATTGAGAGGGAGAAGTCCTTGTTAATCCTCCAGCAAATACTTGTGTTTATTTATACCTGTGTTTATTTATTATTGCAGTACATTTAAAATCTATAGCAGACATATAGTTATACTTCTAGCTACACTTATTTTGTGTATAGATTACATTTATAGTATTAAAGAGTAGTTAGTAGTTCTATAGTTACAAACATACACAGTTGCTGAGGGCTTGTTGATTCAGGTGACTGGTCAGGTGACTGGTCAGGGGTGTGGTTACCTAATCAATAGAGCTTAAATAGCAGCTGTCTGGGGCTGGGGAGGCCTTTTGCTTCAGAAAGAGAGGTTGCAGCACAGCCAAACAGCAGTGTGGGAAAGGTTTAAAACTGAGCATTTTGAGCGAGTGAACGAGTCTGCGATTGTGTTTTCCTTATAAGTGTGTTTCTTTTAAGTGTTGGAGACTTAAGATTGAGAGGGAGAAGTCCTTGTTAATCCTCCAGCAAATACTTGTGTTTATTTATACCTGTGTTTATTTATTATTGCAGTACATTTAAAATCTATAGCAGACATATAGTTATACTTCTAGCTACACTTATTTTGTGTATAGATTACATTTATAGTATTAAAGAGTAGTTAGTAGTTCTATATTTATAAACATACACAGTTGCTGAGGGCTTGTTGAGTCAGGTGACTGGTCAGGGGTGTGGTTACCTAATCAATAGAGCTTAAATAGCAGCTGTCTGGGGCTGGGGAGGCCTTTTGCTTCTGAAAGAGAGGTTGCAGCACAGCCAAACAGCAGTGTGTTTCTTTTAAGTGTTGGAGACTTAAGATTGAGAGGGAGAAGTCCTTGTTAATCCTCCAGCAAATACTTGTTTATTGATACCTGTGTTTATTTATTATTGCAGTACATTTAAAATCTATAGCAGACATATAGTTATACTTGTAGCTACACTTATTTTGTGTATAGATTACATTTATAGTATTAAAGAGTAGTTAGTAGTTCTATATTTATAAACATACACAGTTGCTGAGGGCTTGTTGAGTTAGGTGACTGGTCAGGGGTGTGGTTACCTAATCAATAGAGCTTAAATAGCAGCTGTGGCTGGGGAGGCCTTTTGCTTCTGAAAGAGAGGTTGCAGCACAGCCAAACAGCAGTGTGGGAAAGGTTTAAAACTGAGCATTTTGAGCGAGTGAACGAGTCGGCGAGTGTGTTTTCCTTATAAGTGTGTTTCTTTTAAGTGTTGGAGACTTAAGATTGAGAGGGAGAAGTCCTTGTTAATCCTCCAGCAAATACTTGTGTTTATACCTGTGTTTATTTATTATTGCAGTACATTTAAGATCTCTAGCAGACATATGGTTATACTTGTTTGCTAAAACTTATTTTGTGTATAGATTACATTTATAGTATTAAAGAGTAGTTAGTAGTTCTATAGTTATAAACATACACAGTTACTGAGGGCTTGTTGAGTCAGGTGACTGGTCAGGGGTGTGGTTACCTAATCAATAGAGCTTAAATAGCAGCTGTCTGGGGCTGGGGAGGCCTTTTCATAGTTTCATAGTTTGTAAGGCTAAAAAAAGACAAGTCGTCCATCTAGTTCAGCCTGTTTGTGCTAAGGTTTTGATCAGAGGAAGGCAAAAAACCTCCAATGAGGTAGAAGCCAATTGTCCTCATTTTAGGAAAAAATTCCTTTCTGACTCCAATCTGGCAATCAGAAAATCCCTGGATCAATGACCCCTCTCCTGAATCCTAGTCACTATAATTGTTATATTATTACGCTCCAGAAATGCAAACAAAAACCCCTTTTTGAAACTCGGTTATTGAATTCACCATGACAAGTCCCTTGGCAGAGAATTCCCTTTCTCACTGCTCTTACAGTAAAAAATCCCTTTCTATGTTTATGTAGAAACTTTCGTTCCTCAAGACGTAAAGGATGCCCCCTTGTTCTAGATTTTTCCAGCCCCGTGTATAAATAAATTCTTTGGGGAGATCTCTATATTGACCTTTGATGTATTTAAAAATTATTTATTATGTCCCCCCGAAGCCGTCTTTTCTCTAAACTAAATAACCCTAATCTTGCCACTCTTTCTGTGTACTGTAGTCCACCCCGTCCTGGTTTTATTTTTGTTGCCCGGCTTTGTACCTGTTCAAGCTCTCAATGTCTTTCTGTGCACTGGTGCCCAAACTGTACACAATATTCCATGTGTGGTTTTAACCAGTGACTTGTATAATGGGAGAATAATTTTTTCTTTATCATGTGCATCTATGCCCCTTTTAATGCACCCCATGATCCTATTGCTTTGGCTGCTGCTGCCTGACACTGGCTGCTACAATTAAGTTTACTGTCCACCAGGATTCCCAAGTCCTTCTCCATGTCACTTTTACCCAGTGTTTTTCCATTTAACATGTAATCATGTAAATGGATTTCTCTTCCCATGTGCATAACCTTGCATTTATCAGTGTTAAACTCATCTGCCATTTCCCTGCCCAGGCCTCCAACTTATCCAGATCCCTTTGTAATAAACATATTATCCTCTATTGTGTTGATTACTTTACAGAGCTTAGTATAATCTGCAAAGATCGATATTCTACTGTGTATTCCCTGTGTAAGATCATTAATGAAAATGTTAAAGAGGATAGGGCCCAATACTGACCCTTTTGGTACCCCACTAGTAACAGCGATCCAGTCTGAGTATGTACCGTTAATTACTACCCTTTGTTTTCTATCAGTGAGCCAGTTATTTACCCACTTGCACACATTTTCCCCCAGTCCAAGCATTCTCATTTTATTTACCAACCTTTTATGTGGCACCGTATCAAATGCTTTAGAAAAATCTAGATATATGACATCCAGTGCCTCACCCCGATCCAGTCTAGCACTGACTTCCTCATAGAAGCTGATGAGATTAGTCTGACAGGACCGATCCTTCATGAACCCATGCTGGAACGGCGTTATACATTTATTTTCAGTGAGATACTCCAGGATAGCATCTCTTTTGCTTCTGAAAGAGAGGTTGCAGCACAGCCAAACAGCAGTGTGGGACAGGTTTAAAACTGAGCATTTTGAGCGAGTGAACGAGTCTGCGAGTGTGTTTTCCTTATAAGTGTGTTTCTTTTAAGTGTTGGAGACTTAAAATTGAGAGGGAGAAGTCCTTGTTAATCTTCCAGCAAATACTTGTGTTTATTTATACCTATGTTTATTTATTATTGCAGTACATTTAAAATCTATAGCAGACATATAGTTGTACTTGTAGCTACGCTTATTTTGGGTATAGATTACATTTATAGTATTAAAGAGTAGTTAGTAGTTCTATAGTCACAAACATACACAGTTGCTGAGGGCTTGTTGAGTCAGGTGACTGGTCAGGTGACTGGTCAGGGGTGTGGTTACCTAAAACAATAGAGCTTAAATAGCAACTGTTGGGGCTGGGGAGGCCCCTTTTGCTTGAAAGAGAGGTTGCAAGCACAGCCAAACAGCAGTGTGGGAAAGGTTTAAAACTGGCATTTGAGCGAGTGAACGAGTCTTGCGATTGTGTTTTTCCTTTAAGTGTGGGTT
>JAODAL010037769.1:0-40005 GCA_025379985.1 Phyllomedusa bahiana
TTTTAAAGCATACATGCCAACTTTTGAAAGTAAGAAAGCAGGAGATTTTAAGGGACGGCGTGCGTAGCATTTGCATATCCACACCCATCTTGCGTGTAATCCATGCCCCCTTCAAAAAGCCACACCCCACTCCACCTAACTGTGTGATGGCTCTGGAAGAAAGCTACATTAGGGCTTTGGCGTCACCCAGCTTCCCTGGACTCTTGGATTGTCTATTCAGCATCCAGGAGAGCTGGGAGATACTGCCAAACTGTGCACCAACAGGTAGGTATCTTGGTGCCCTATTTGTTGTAACCCCCTGTAGCCAGGTAGTATCCTCCTGTAGCCAGGTTAATGCACCCTTCTATCCAGGTTGCTGCCCCCCTCTAGCCAGGTAGCTGTCCCCAATAGCCAGATAGTGCCCCTTACAGCCAGGCATTGCCCCAATAGCCACGTAGTGCCCCTTACAGCCAGGTAGTGCTCCCAATAGCCAGGTAGTGCTTCCATTAGCCAGGTAGTGCTCCCAATAGCCAGGTAGTGCCCCCAATAGCCAGGTAGATGCTCCTTACAGCCAGGGAGTTCCCCCCATAGCTAGGTAGCTGCCCCCTTCATCCACGCAGATGCCCCCACTAGCCATGCAGTGCTCCTAGAGTTAGTAACAATATAATAATAAAATCGACTTCATACTCCTCCCCTCACAACCACTCAGTCACTGCACACACCCCTCCCCTCACAGGAAATCAGCCACCCCCCTCTCCACACACACAGCCATCCCTGCACTCACGGTCCTGCATGGCATCCTAGTTCTTCGCACGCTGCTCGGGGGAAAGGGGGCAGAGCTTTGTGGCTCCCGCTAAGTCCCACCCCTTCCCCCGCAGTGCTCTTGCAGCTTCCTCTGAAGCTAGGAGAGCATTGCCGGACAGTGGCACAGGACAGAGGCTTGAGAGCAGCATCAAGAGACGCTGCCCGATGCCTCTTTACACAGATAACCTCCGGCATCTCTTCAGATGCGGGAGGTTAAGCCACCCAGGCGGGGGTGGGGGGACGCGGCCCCCATTAGCGGGACTGACCCGCCAAAACCGGGAGGGTTGGCAAGTATGCTTTAAAGATGCAATGGTCTTAGCCTTCCAGGTCTTTTCAGGGGCAGAACAGACGGTAGTAATATCAGTAGGACTAGGAATTCTGGTTTCTTTATATTATTAGTGTTCTGAAGAGCAAGAGAACAAACTCATTCCCATACATCTGTATCAACCATAGCAGCCCATGGTGTCAGGGGACTGAGCAGCCATGGTCCTGGTGCTGGTCAGTCCTAGGGTCATCTTTGTAGAGCTCAGCCTGACACAAGCCCCTGACATTATCAGACTTTTAGCTCGAGATGTTTAGAATGTTTTGTGATGCGTCCATAGGAATTTATAGTTAAGCATTAAATAGCGGGAGGAATTTTGGTGCTATATAAACAAAGAAGGATGATTATAACTACTATTACTATTATACTATATTATTATTGTTGTTGTTGTTATTATTATTATTATTATATATACAGTAATCCCAAAATATGCCATATAAACAACAACAACAACAACAGCACAATGCACTCAGAACCCCACAAATAAATAGCATGATATGTTTAGGCCAAACAAATAGTGTTATATGGACAGTGCCAACCAAGAACATGTATCTCAGAGTACGTACCCCCAATAAGTGTCCCAGGGTGGTGTCAGATGGTCCCTGATGGCTTTTCCAAAGTTTCCCAAGATAAAGAGTGTGATTCCAATAGTGCATCCAATAAATAGCATCATATAGATTGTGCCTCTAAAGTGTCCCATAATAACAAGTGTGGTGCAATTAGTGCCCCAAAATTATTCGCACAATAAAAAGCTCCATTGGGTTAGTGCCCTTTAATTGTAAAACACTAACTAGCACCATTAAAACAGTACCTGCCAAAGTGTACTCATTAGTAAATATGGCAATATTTCTCCAATAAATATCTATAGCAATGATATTAAAAGGATACTAATTTATCCTATTCCTATCTGCCCATTACGGCATCTTCTGACCCATACAATTAGCAGTCTGCTGCCTCATGCTGGTAGGTATGATAATGTAGATTCATCATGCACTCTACCATCTGGTGCTGCAGGGTATCATGTAAACTGCTGGCCGGAATAAGCAAGCAATAGGTTGACAATTGATGGTGACTAGGTCCCTTGTTACTTCAGCTGCATGAAATGCTACATATCTCATCATCTACTACAGCTTTCAACGGGAGACTTCCATCATTTTATAGACAATCGTCTTGGCTATCTCATACATAAATTTGACTTGCAACTATTTAGCATATGCTTAGTTCTGCAGATTCTTGTCATGTAACGGCATTGTTACTGTTTTTCTCCCAAAAATCTACATTTTTTATTTTAATTCTTTTGATGGTATTTTATTAATCCACCTTTGGCTTTCAAAACTGCCTGAATCCTTCTGGGCTCTCGATCTGATTCAAGCATGCCACAACCAAAATCTGATCCCAGGTCTCATTCTACATGTTCCCAGTGTTGGTGCACACTGGTCGACTCACTTGCTTATGAATATAACTGTTTCTTTAACTCTACAAACAAGTGTTTGATAGGGTTGAGCTCCTGGGACTGTGGAGGCCAATACAGCAACTGTACTTATGCTTCGGGTCGTTGTCATGCTGAAACACTATGTCATCCTTTTCATATGCATAGTACTCGAGTGTACAAAGTAACTCATCTTGTAGGATATTCACATATAGCTCAGCATTGAGATCACCATCAATCATGGTCAAGTATCAAATGCATTTGGCTGTAAAACATTCCCATATCATCAGGCTTCCTCCACCGAACTTGACAGTTCCTACAATTTTGGCTCAATAGGAAACTGCATCCGTTGGGTAGATATAATAAACGTGTATCCTTTATTCCCCCATACAATAACACCTATAAACACATGCAACGTTTTGACCCCCACTGGGTCTTTATCAAGCAGTGGGGGTCAAAAAGTTGCATGTGCTTGTATGGAGGAATAAAGGATACACTTTTATTATATCAACCCACTGGATGCTGTTTCCTATTGAACCTATTTGGACTTTGGGGTCTTATGGATTTACTGGCCAGAAATGGTGCATTCATCTGATAAGGCAGTGCTGCTGCTATTACTATTGTTAGTTCCTACAATCTCTTGATTTTTCCAGACCAATTTTGAACCCTTTGGGCCCGGTCATTGATTTTGCCCCTCTTTGCTCCGTTAGTTTTTCCCTTTTGGGAGACCCTTTAGTTGTGATAAAACCCAATTTTAGGGTCCAAACCCCGGCCCCGGGGCCCCTGTAACCTCTATCAAATATAGATACAATAAGTTAGTTCCACAAAAACTAGGTGTGGCTTAACAAAAGAACCCTTTTATTTTTACGCGTAAACTTTATACCTTGGTTATAATGACATGCGCATTTAGTCGGAGAAATTTTTTACAGCTTACATTTGAGATAACAACATAGCTGAGTTCCGTTTTAATTTCAAGGCCCTGAAGCGCTTCGAGAGCCCCTTTAATTGTTTTTTTTTTTTTTTTTTGGGGGGTTTTTTTCAAAACTAGTGTTTGAGCGATTATTATCGACAAAGTTGAAATCGGCACAGTTTTTATGGTGATCGGGTTTTTTAGATGTGGATAAATTTAGGGTTTAAAAAATGGCATCATCTACTAAGCCCCCCCCCGCCATTTTGGGGCCCTTTCCCGTAATTTTGGCGGCCAGCAAAACCCGATTACAGAAAAAGCAGGGTAGATGTGTTTCACGTCAGAACGGGATGTGTATGGTTGCGATTGGCTGGAAAAATCACATGCCCTCGTTTTTACAAGAACAGCTTTCCTGTTCAGCCTCAGGGGTCTCTCAGCGTCTCAGAGCAGAAGGACGTGCGCTCTCAGGGTTCCAAACAGCTCAGTAAAAATTTTTATATTTTTTCACAAAAAACCCTACTATTAGCTTATCCTTTACAATTTTTTTAGATTAGAGATTGGAAGATTTTTATATGTTAGGTAAAATTTTTAAAAGAGTCTACTGCTGAAAAGTCACGGGGGGGAGCGGGGGGGGGCCCCCCGCGGACGAACATAACAAGCTCTATAAAGAAATCTGGGTTAAATTTCAAAAAGACTTATTAACATTCCTGCAATGCTTTATTTTTAACAGTTTTTTTTTGAAAATTTCCCGGAATTGGGCAGCCTGAACTTATAGGATAACATCTTTTTTTGAAATGCGGTCTCTTTTTTTTAGGGGAAAAATCCACTTTTATTATCCCGTAAACATTTTTAATAGGGGTTCATTTCAATTTTTTCTATTCCCCCTTTGTTGTATTCCACCCTTTTACTTAAATTAAAACCCGCAAGTCGCACAGGTTGATAGTGCCAAAAAAACCTTTTATTATCCGAATACATTTCAATAGTGTTTTTTGCAAATTTTTTCCAAATCCAATTTGTTGTGAGCCACCTTGCAGTTAAATTTGAATCCCGCAATTGTTAGTTACCACAGGTAATTGATAGGGGCCAAAAAAAAACCTTTTATTATCCGAATACATGACAGTCGGTTTTTTTTACTTTTGGTGCACGCAGCTTTGTTCATTGGGCCCTTTTTCACTTAATTGTAAATACTGAATTTTTTATCACCAGTGAATTGATAGGTCCCAAAAAATACCTTTTATTACAATACATTTAGATCGTGTTTTTTCACTTTGGCGCAGGCCCCGCTTTGTTGATAGATCTACTTTGCAGTTATATTTGAAACCAGCAATTTTTTTTTGATTTGAGGATTTGAGAAAAGCTGTGATTTGCCGTCTTTTAATAAGGATTTCCAAACTCTTTCCCTACCTTTTTCAGTTTGTATATTTCTGAAAATGGAGCGAACTTCAGGTGGGAAGCGAGCAAAGAGGGGGGTTTGGACATGAGGTAGAGGTACGGGGAAGGGTCCTTCCAGGCTGGCGACAACCCCAAAAACCCACGGATCTCAGTTCGGACCGTCGGGCCTGTCATCCTGGGTCAGGCCTTTGAATCTCATAACGAACACATCGCCAATCGTCCTTCAGGGGTTAAATCAACCTGCATCCAGCGTCTTACCTCCTCGTCCCCCCCGTCAGGGCCACAATGTCATCTCAGCATCACCAGCATCCTCCAAATGAACACCCAAATGTCAACTCGTGTACCCAACATGTGGAAACCATTTTCTGAAGACCTCTTTTTATGACAAAATGCGGTTGGGGGCAGAAGGCATGTTAAAAGATAAGAGGGCCCAAAAAGGGTGATTTTCTCTGCTCTGACGCCCAGTTACGATGCCAAAGAGGAGAAGGAAACCGGGCAAACGGGAAAAAAACCCGGCGGGGGGGCAATGCCTTTCAATCCCTCTTTCTTTTAGCCCGCAGCTCCTGGGTCAGAATTCAGGGGCGACAAAATCACAATGTGTTATGAAAGATGATATGACATTGCGGATCCAAAGTGGCTTTTCAGCAAATTTCTTTCGAGCGCTTAACACTGGACGAGGAGGAAGACGATAAGGGGAGTGTCAGTACGGGTTTTCCCCCTCAAAAAGGGGGAGGGGGGTCGCAGAAGTCCGGGTGATATGATTCCGCCAGCCACGGTCACGCAAACCCGCTCCCGCTTTTCGCCGTCAAAAAGGTCCAGGGCCTCTCAACCCGGGGCCCCTTTGAGCAAGCCTCTGATTCACCCACGTGTCATATCCCCCCCCTTTGCCGTAAACGCATAAATAGGGCAAGAACCTTATTTTGGGTTAAACCCCCACCAACATTCTATCACATCAGCGAATGCATAGTTAAATGGAGGGAACACTTGGCCAAAAACGGCCAGACCGACCCGGGGGCCCCCAACCACTGCACACCCTCTGTCTCCGCCTCCCCGCCACCACCAAGCGTTCCTCACTGCCCATGTCTCTTAGAGTCATGACAGGGTCAGCCTCCGCTCAGCCTCCACCTCGCCCGAGACCCCCAGCACCACCAGAGACCCATCCTACCCCTTCCCTTCCGCCAGTTTGACGACCCACCCGTACAGCGGCCATCTAGCGCCAGACTTCTGTCTTCCGGGCGGGGGAGCAGAAGAAACATTTAACCCCAAACCCCCAAAGCCAAAAGCCTGAATTCGGCTTTGCCAGCTTTTGGCCTTGAAATTTTTCCTTTCCACTGGTGGACACAGAGGGGTTCTGCCACATCATGGCCCTTGCCTCCCCCCCAATACCAATCCCGACGGGGCTTTTCTTTGCCAGAAACCCGCCCCCCTGGCCACCACATGTCACAAAAATTTTTCAAGCGCGTTTCCTGCATCTGTGTCCAAAAAGTCCATCTGACCACCGACACAGGGGACTAGTAAGCCGGCCAAGGCCGTATATCTCTGTGACAGCCCCGGGTGAGCGGGTGGTTTTCCCCGGGGGGTGACGGGGGCTCCAGGCCCGGCGCACCTCTTCAAAACCGCAGGGGTGGTGCAGGGTTCTTTTCCCCCCAAAGGGCCCTGGTGGCATCACGTGCCAAGAAACCCAAACCCGGTTTTAAAATTAATCTTTCTTGGAGACCGTCCACACACAGGTCAGGAGCTGTTGACAGCTCTCCGCAACGAGACCCAGCCGGGTGGGGTGACAAAAACCTTGTGCCAGGCAAGGGGGTGGCGATAACGGGCGAAATCTCTGGGCCCCCCTAAGATCGGTAGGCGGAGTACACCCCTTTTCTGGCACAGTCATGAACCCTTTTCGTCCAAAATTTTTTAAAGAGCCCCCGGGGCTGGACTGCCGCTGAGGAAAGGGTCGAAATCTAAAATTCCACTTCCCCCGTTCGCCCCTGCTTTCGTCCCCCTGGGTGCGTTGCACGTTCGGGCCCCCCCCCGCAACCGCCCCACTGTTGACTGCAACACGCTGGAAAATTCCACCCTCCCCAATGCTTTCCCGCGTTGTTGGGAGCAGCGCAATCCAAACCCTAGAATGACACATGGCCTGACAACAGCGGGCCTCGGGGTGTTACCACCGAGAGTGGAGGGAGGGGAAAGAGCTTGCACCCTCTGCCCGTTTTTGAAGAAGCCAACAAAATGGTCAGTGCGGACAATCCCCGTCACATGAGCTTGTGGGGATCTTAGTTCTGGGCATCGTTGGGCACTCTGAAACAAAAGGTCCCCCAGCGACGGAGAGGAACGGACACAGATGCAGACACAGAGCCTTTCCCCGTCACATCCCAAAGGCCCGACAGTTTCACAATTTCATCGGGCTTCATTTGGGAGTGTTTTCGGGGTCCAAGCTAGTGCAAGGGGGCGTACAGCTCCCCATGCATCATCTCAGGAATCAGGGGTGTGTTGAAGCTGTGCCAGGGAGCGGGGGAGGAGGGGGAGGGGGAATTTTCCCAGACACCGATGTTACCGACTCCCTGCTTTTAAAGAGGTTGGCGCAATTTTAGGCGGAGGAGGAAGATAGGAAAATCATTTGCTATGCCCCTCACCCAGAGGCTGGGGGAATCAAGGCTCCATCTCTCCATATGCTTGGATGTCCATTTCCTCCAACATGATCCTCACATTAAGGGCCCTCAAAATGACAACATTACGGGTGGCCCCCCTCCTGGATCCCCGTAAAAAAAAAACTCAGCATTTTCCCTTTCCCCCACCCAAATGAGATAAAATGCAGGAAATGGAGACCTTGCTGATTACAACTGGGACATCTTTACTCTGCTTCACGTTCCCCAAAAATCACGGGGGAACAACATCAGCGACGTGACAGCAGTAGAGTCCCAAAGTAGGCGTAGCGGCAGCAGCAGGCAATGTGGCAAAGCCTAATGGGTGACCTCTGGCAATTTTTGTTTACCACCTCACCAATGCATGCAATGCAGGCACACATCCAACACAAAGATCAGCTTAAGATCATGGTGCACGACTATCTGCGTCTCAAGACCGATGTTTTTGCATGTGTTCCCGGCCCCAATAGACTTCTGGGTATCCAAAATGGACGAATGGTCCGAGCTGGCTCGTCACGCCATAGAGGATTTTGTCCTGCCCAGCAGCCAGCGTCATATCTGAGTGGGACCATCAGCACACTGGTGGAGTCATTACAGACAAACGCATCCGGCTTTTCCACAGATAATGTGGATCGTTTGACTTTCATCAAGATGAATCAGGCATGGATCTTTTGATGATGTTGTGGCCCCAATTGCCGAGGTAACCGATTAGTTGCCAGTCTACTTCACATTCCTTTTAAACAGAAATGGTCCTCTTGAAAACTTTTTTTTAAAATGATCATTTCTTACTGCAATTTTTATTCTCTTTTCCCAACAGTTCATTTTGCTGGTTTTTCTGTAAGGAGACTGTAAAAGACACCAAGGTTCATGACAACAACCCTATTCCATTTACTCACTTTTTCTAAGAAGTTTTCGCATTGTCAATGGTTTTGAGGTCATGTTGCTGTGAGATACAGCTCTGATTATGGTCCTTTTGAACAGAAATGTGGCTTTTAAGTGGCATTTCTCCCTCACAATTTTTAATAGTGACTGAGAAGTCATATTTATATTTTTTTGGGGGCATGTAGCTGTGAGATACAGCAATAATCATGGTCCTTTGGAACAGAAATGTGGCTTCTAAGTGGCATTTCTCCCTCACAATTTTTAACAGTGGCTGAGAAGTCATTTTATAATTTTTTGGGTCATGCTGCTTTGAAATGCAGAATACTACAGGTCCTATTATAAAAAAATGTTGTTTTTAACAGACATTTGTTCTTCACAATGGTCAAGAGTAGCTCAAGGGTGATGGTGCTGTCAGAAACAGGAATAGGTAGGACACTGTTAATGGACACATATTGCAAAATGACTTGTTTTTGCAAGATCTTTAACATAGCTATCAATCCCTGTATTGAGACAACCCATTTAATATAATTAAAAAAAGAGAAACAAAGACATGGTGGGATTCCATCCTATTTTAAAAATGTGTTTTCTAGAATTAAACTACTAAAAACTTGCATGTACAAAATAGCTGGTAAAAAAATTCCTCTGAATTGTACAAGGGAGGTACAGGAAAACTTGACCAGATGTAGGTTATTCAGAGGACATGGAGTATGGAGCACAGACAGAGAACAAAGTACAGAGACAATTTCCTCCAGCACGTTGAGTAAAATGAGAAAAAGAATGCCAAGAAAAAGGGCACCTGGGTGGAACAGGAGCGTTAACCACCAGTATTTCCAAGTGAAGCTCAATTGGTCCGCACTCATACGGAGGGGCAAGTGCTACCCAGGTCTTGACTGTGTACTGAGGAAGGCTGGAGTTCTCACACTTCCGCTTCCGCACTCTGCTTCAGCACGACAGTTTTCGTTGCTGCGTCATCAGGGCATTTTAACCTGCGTGTTAATAGATGACGGACGCCAGCCTGGGCTCTCACTGCACCCACTGTAACTCCGGCCCTGGGTCATGCTGTGGCACAGGACAGGTATAGTCAATGTCCAGTTCAACTAAAATGGTGGTTGAAAGACTCCTATTTCCGGCACTTTTTAATCTGTGGGTCAGACAGGTTTAATGGTCATTCTGCGGTACAGGACAGATATAGTTAGTGTCCAGTGAAACTAAAATGGTGGTTCAAAGACTCCTTTTCCCGGCACTTTTTAATCTGGGGGTCAGACAGGTTTAATGGTCATACTGCGGTCCAGGACAGGTATAGTCAATGTCCATTTCAACTAAAATGGTGGTTGAAAGACTCCTTTTTCCGGCACTTTTTAATCTGGGGTCATGCAGGTTTGGGGCTCATGCTGTGGCCCAGGACAGGGATAGTCAATGTCCAGTGTAACTAAAATGGTGGTTGAAAGACTCCTTTTTCCGGCACTTTTTAAATCTGGGGGTCATGCAGTTTGGGGCTCATGCTGTGGCCCAGGACAGGTATAGTCAATGTCCAGTGAAACTAAAATGGTGGTTGAAAGACTCCTTTTTCCGGCACGTGTGAAATGTGGGGGTCATGCAGGTTTGGGGCTCATGCTGCGTTCCAGGACAGGGATATTCAATGTCCAGTTCATGTAAAATGATGTTTCAAATAATACTGCCTTCTGCCACTTTTTAATTTGTGAGTGATGCAGGTTTAGGGGTCATGCTGTGGTACAAGACAGGGATAGTAAATGGTGTGTGACTATTTTTCTGTGGCTTTTATAGCCTAAGTGTTGTGCCTAAGATGTAGCAGGTATCCATTTGACTGTTGTGGCTGTTAATTCCAGCTTCTCCAGCCCTGTTTGGGTGTAAGAATGAAGGTGTTGTTGCTCTCCCATAGACTTTAATGGTCATCGCTCATAATCGACTGCTCACTATCGAAAAACCTTATCGATGGTGGCCGACTATCGACTATGGCCCGATGTCGATAGCCAACGTAATCGCTCAACACTACTAATCACCCATATTCAATGTTTTACTGTCCACTTTTCTTGCTCTTTTGCAAACTCGAGCCAACGTTTCTTATGATGATATTGAAGCAAAAGTTTTTTCCCCTTTTTTTCAGGCCACCATCCCACACTTGTTTAATGCAGGTCACGTGGTGCTTGCATGGATGTCTGTGGTTTCACTAATGCAAAGCATACTAGCCACCTCCACTGCCGTGTCTGTCGCATTAAAACTAATAAATCTTGTGATGAGCCGACTTGTTGTCTCTGATATTTTGCTGGACGTCCACCTCTTGGCTTTGGCATGGATGAGCAGACTTCATTTCATATTTTTCCAGCTGTTTTTGCCTCACATGATGCAGTGTGGCAATTTTCTTGGCCCAAAGACGCTATCGATGAGCTGCATGATGCGGTTTCTCTTTTCTTGGGAAATCTTCTTCATGGCTGCTCCTCGATTCAAACCAGTGAATTTTTACTTAGGAATCAGCCTTATAACACACTGAGCTATTAGAGAATGTACGAACAGGTTGTAATTTGTAGTATACAAGAAGAAATAGATGACCCACCACCAGGAGCAAAACAGTAACAATGAGGTTACAAGAGAAGAATCTGCAGAACTAAGCATATGCTAAATAGTTGCAGGTCAAAGTTATGTACGAAATAGCTAAGATGATTGTCTATAAAATGATGGTAGTCTCATGTTAACAAATGTAGTGGATGTTGAGATGTGGAACCTGAAAGTTAAAGGGGTTTTCTCACTACAAAGATCATATCTCAGATTATGGGGAAGAGTAAAATTAAGCATTTTTTGTAATTGGGTTGCATTACCTCAGTCACTTAGAATAGTAGATATGAGCTTATCTGTGCATCTGTTTTCTATTTCTGCTGCTGCAAGTTGGGACACGTCCCCTTTTCTGTGATTGGCTAGTCGGGACATGCACCCGGACGGATTCCGCCCTGGACACGCCCCCTGCACTGTGATTGGCTGACTGACATTTCATTCAGCCTGTTGGGATACGCCCCCCAGACAGGAAACGCCTGGACACGCCCCCTGCACTGTGATTGGCTGCCTGCACACTCTGTGTTTTCTCTCCTCTGAGCTTTTAAAACCGAAAGTGAAACCAGCTGTGTGAGAGGGCTGCTGGCTCTATACTCATCTCCCAGCTCTAAGGTGAATGATCTGACTAATTACTGAATGTTTAACTCATAGATCCCATCATATAACACAGTCTTATGTCCTGTGTTCCCTCCATATAACACAGTCACACTGTCTCCTGCCTGATAACAGAGGAAGAAGAGGGGGGCAGTGTGCATTCCTCACCTGTTTCATCAGTTCAGGCTGACTGTATAACTGGTTATAGCCAGGGCCGCCAACAGAAATTTCAGGGCCCCATACAGCTGAAGCACCTGGGCCCCCCAAGTAAACCCCGCCCCCAGCCACCCGGTCGCCCCGGCCCCCAAACAAAAAAAACGGCCTCTCGGACATAAACGCGCCCATTTTACCCCCATAATACAGTGTGCAAAAAAGAACTGTATTGTGTAGTACAATAGCAAGAGAGTCACACATTTGTCAGTCTAACATATCATAGACACAGGGCTAAGTAGCTCCATCCATAACCCCCACCAGCCCACATACAATATCCGCTCCCCCCCCACCCAATACAAATCCGCCCCCCCACCAGCCCACATACAATACCCCCTCCCCCAAACCCAGCCACATAAAATATCCGCTCCCCCCCACCACCCACATACAATATCCCTCCCCCCACCAGCCCACATACAATACCCACTGCCCCCCCCCACCCACATACAATATCCCCCCCCCCCACCACCCACATACAATATCCACTCCCCCCCCCAGCCACATACCAAATCCACCCCCCACCACCCACAAAAATACCACTCCCCCCACCACCCCACATAAATACCACCCCCCACCACCCCACATACAATATCCCCCCCATGTTTCCCTTGGTCACGCACCTCACCACCTTATAAAATAAACACCACAAGAATAAGTGACCTCCTAACACAGGTAATCGGGGACACATGAAACGCTGGCTTTTAACCACCCCGACATAACCTACAACACCCCCACATAGGGGGCCAACCCCACTCGGGTATAACCTACAAAACCCATAAAAGACCACAAAAGGGGTCAGATACCACTCGGGATAACCTACAACACTGCCATAAAAAGACACATAGAGGTCAGACACCAGCTCAGTAAACCTAAAACACCCCCTAAGAGCCCCCACTAGGGGTCAGACACCACCCCGGGTATAACCTACAGCACCACCATAAGAGACCACATAGAGGTCAACACCAGCCATTTTATAACCTAAAACCCCCCCAATTAGAGACCAATAGAGGCAGACACCAGCTAGTATAACCTACACACCACCAATAGAGCCCACATAGAGGTCAACCCCACTCAGGTAAACCTACAACACCGCCTAAGAGCCCACATAGAGGTCAACACCACCGGGTTTAATCACATTACAGTGAATACAGCACTGACCAATAAGAAGCAAAATAACCGCTGAAACAGGGACTCACCAGAGACGTCATATCTAGGAGTCTTCTTTTCTTTTGAGTCTTTCTTTTTTCCCTTTTCTTCTGCATCCATTCCACACCGCCATGATGATTTTCCCCGGGCCACAACTCATCCCTGCAAAATTTACACACAAAATCTTAGAACCCCAAATTTTTCAACATTTTTTTACCTATTCCCACCTTTTACAAACCCCCAGGGGTGGGAGAGCGGGTAAAGCAAACTTACGGGTCAGTATCCAAAGGGGGTTGGGGGGGGGGAGAGGACTAACCCCCGGATAACCCTACAGCTTGCTGCCCCCTAACAATTATATTACCAGGGAGGTAGGCAAATGGGCAGGGCCCAGGAATTATATAGGCCCTATTTAGGTAGTAACACCCCCCGATAATTGGTAGGCCAGCCCCAGGTAGGGTTGGGGGGGTCCTAGCCATGAGTCCCCTTTAGTTTTTAGGGGGTCAGGGCCCCCTTTAGAGGTTTTTGGTAGAGTCAGGGCCCCCTTTAGAGGTTTGGCAAGTCAGGGCCCCCCCTTTTAAGGTTTTGGCAGCATCAGGGCCCCCCTTTAGAGGTTAGGCAGCATCAGGGCACCCCTTTAGAGGTTAGGCCGTCAGGGCCCCCTTTAGAGCTTAGGCACACGGGCCCCCCTTTAGTTGAGGGCAGCAGCAGGGGCCCCCCCCTTTAGTTTAGGGAACAGGGCCCCCTTTTTTTGTAGGCACAGCCCGGGCCCCCTTTTGTTGTAGGGACAGCCCGGCCCCCTTTAGTTGTAGGCCTGAGCCCGGCCCCCCTTTAGTTGTTTGGCACAGCCAGGCCCCCTTTTAATATAGGGACAGCCAGGGCCCCCCTTTAAATTAGGCAGGAGCCCGGGCCCCCCCTTTGATATAGCACAGTCAGGGCCCCCTTTAATATAGGCAGCAGTCAGGGGCCCCCTTTAGATAAGGGCCGCAGTCGGGCCCCCTTTAGATGTAGGGAGCAGCCAGGGCCCCCCCTTTTGTTGTAGGCACGCCAGGGCCCCCTTTAGATATAGGCAGCGCCAGGGGCCCCCCTTTTGTATAGGGGCAGTCAGGGGCCCCCCTTTTGTTTAGGCAGCAGCGGGCCCCTTTTGTTGTAGGGAGCAGCAGGGCCCCCCTTTAATATGGCAGCAGTAGGGCCCCCCCTTTGTTGTAGGGAGCAGCCAGGCCCCCTTTTCAAAAGGCAGCAGCCAGGCCCCTTTAGATATAGCAACAGCCCCGGGCCCCCTTTTTATAAGGGAGCAGCCAGGGCCCCCTTTAGATAAAAGGCAGCACCAGGGCCCCCTTTAGTTGAGGCAGCAGTCAGGGCCCCCTTTTGTTTAGGGAGCACAGGGGCCCCCCCTTTTGTAAAGGCAGCATCAGGGCCCCCCCTTTGATTGGGAGCAGCCAGGGCCCCCCTTTTGAGTAGGGAGCAGCCAGGCCCCCCCTTTAAAATAGGCACAGCCAGGGGCCCCCTTTGAATAGGCACATCAGGGGCCCCCTTTAGATAAGGCAGCAGTCAGGGCCCCCCCTTTGTGTAGGCAGCAGTCAGGGCCCCCTTTAGTTGTAGGGAGCACAGGCCCCCCTTTAGATATAGGGACAGTCAGGGCCCCCTTTTGTTGTAGGCACAGTCAGGCCCCCTTTAGTTGTAGGCAGCACAGGGCCCCCCTTTTTGATATAGGCAGCAGTCAGGGGCCCCCCTTTTGTGTAGGCACAGCAGGCCCCCTTTTGATAAGGGAAAACAGTCAGGGGCCCCCTTTAGATGTAGCAGCAGCCAGGCCCCCTTTAGTTGTAGGCAGCACCAGGGCCCCCTTTATAATTAGGCAGCGCAGGGCCCCTTTATTGTAGGCAGCATCAGGGGCCCCCTTTGTTGTAGGCACAGCAGGCCCCCTTTAATATAGGCACATCAGGCCCCCTTTTAAAGTAGGGAGCAGCCGGGCCCCCTTTAGTTGTAGGGAGCAGCCGGGCCCCTTTAGAAATAGGGGCCCCCAGGGCCCCCTTTAGATATGGCACATCAGGCCCCCTTTAGTTGAGCAGCAGTCAGGGCCCCCCTTTTTTTAGGCAGCAGCAGGGCCCCCTTTAGTTTTTAGGCACAGTCCCCCCCGGGCCCCCCCCCTTTTGTTGTGGGAGCAGCAGGGGCCCCCCCTTTTTAAAATAGCAGCACAGGGGGCCCCCCCTTTTTAAAATAAAAAAAAAACCAAATCAGTCACTTACCTGAGCCTCGGGCCTGCCGCTCCGTGCTCCCGCCGGCTCCTGCCGCCCTGCATGGGGCGGCGGGGTTTGATGTGACGTACCGTGCCGCCTACGTCAGCAGTAGGGGCCGGCCCCCCGCAGGTTGAAGGCCTAACGCCTTCCCACCTGCCAGGAGATCAGCGGAGCGCAGCGCTAGTGGCGCTGTGCTCCGCTGACAACCCGGGCAGCCCCGGGAGTCGGGGACATCAGTCCCCAACTCCCGGGCCGGTCTCTGAGCGCTGGGGACGCGGGGCCCCGGCGTTCAGAGACCGGATGCGCGGCCGGGCCCCTGGGGAGCGACGGCACTGCCTCCGGGGCCCGCAGGAGCTCGGGGCCCACACTGCCGTGAGGAATAAGGGGGCCCGCTTGCCGCGGGCCCCCTTATTCCACCGGGCCCCATACGGGAGTACCGGTTGTACCCCCTGTATGGCGGCCCTGGTTATAGCACAGCAAGGAGCTTGTGGAGCCTGGAGATGAAGGCTCTGCAGACACAAGAGAACACTGCAGGAGGCTGCATAGCTGTCCTCTACAGACAACCTTCCCCTTCTACTGCAAATACAGAATGATGATGTCACAGCTCTTCAGTGAGGAGAGACACACCTGCTGAGAGGAGAGTCAGCCTGCTGACAGGGGAGACTCGCCCCTGGATTTCAAATTCAATCTAATAGAATTAGCTGAAGAGCACGAACACTTCAAACGATAAAACCCCTTTAAGTTCAAAACATTGTTACCCTATGTATATATGTATATGTTTTTTGTTACAGATGCTGTGGCCATTGAAAGCATCACCCTAGGCACTAAACCTACAGTGCCAAAGGCAAAATGTGTCCATGATAACTACTTTAAAATCTGTAACTTAGATATTAACATGAGATATTTGAGCCCAAGATATAGTATAGGTGGATGTTTCCAAATTAGAAAAACAGTAGACAAATGGGAAGATCAGACATTTAGAAACTCCACAGCAATCTAGCCTTTTATCCTGCCTGTATCTATATTAATGCTCCATCTCAATGTCAATTCTTGTCATTGTTCTTGTTGCTGCTTGGTCTCATTAATTCAAAGTGAACAGAACATAAAGTATACAGCAACATGTGCTATTAGTCCTGTGATATATACGATGTACTATTAAGTTAGCACTGAATTGTTAAACTAAGTGTTACATTTTTGCAGACCATATGTTTTAGCTGGATTTTTAAGACAGTAAAGGATCTGGGAAGTCTGAGTCTGCTTGGCTTAACTGTTTAGTTCCACCCTGTAATGTGTCTTGAAAAAATATCAAATCGCTCTGAATTGCAAAGGAACTATGCTGTTAGTGTAATACCATCAGGTAGACCCAGCACAACTACCCTTACTTGCTGTGTTTTTCCCCATTTTTTAGAACTTGCAAAATAAAAACATGTTGCATCTCCTAAAGTCACCTAGCAATCATCCAAAAACTCAATATTCTACCTCAAAACTGATGAAAGTTGGAGGCCCTACCTGTTTTTTTGGACAAGAACCAAATACATATAAGGATATTTTTGGTGAAAAATAAAAACGTAACAATTTTTATCAATCTGGTAACTTACTTTACACTTGCCATTCTCCCCTTTCCCTATCACATTGGTTACTGGGAACTGTGCAGATTCTGCTGTAATCACAGGACACACATAGCTAACAAATTCTACCTACAGGGGGTGCCCTAAGCTACAGGGGGTCGGGGGTGTAACTACAGTGGGGCATATTCTGCCTACAGGGGGGACCTAAGCTCCAGGGTGTAATACTCTACCTACAGGGGTGCCCTAAGCTACAGGGAGGACCTATTCTACCTACAGGGGTGCCCTAAGCTACAGGGAGGGCCTATTCTACCTAAAGGGGTGCCCTAAGCTCCAGGGGGCCTCTATTCTAGCTACAGGGAGGCTCTAAGCTACACGGGGGCCCCTATTCTACTAACAGGGGGGCCCCTATTCTACTTACAGAGGGGCCCTCATCTACCTAGATACTTCCCATAGGCCCTAAGCTACCTACACAGGGCCCTAAGCTACCAACCAGGGGCCACATTGTACCTAAATACCAACTGGGGGGCCCTCTATTTACCTGCCTACCTCCTGGGGAGCCCATAATTACCAGGGGTTAATTATTACCATTTGGGCCATTATAGATGGGGAGTTCGTACATGGAGGGGGAGTAGGCCCTCATTTGGAAAAAAGATAAAAAAAGTAATCAATCTCAGGTGTTTGTGTTGCAAATCCGGTGGGCGCTGTACATACACCTCGGTGTCGCAGAGGGTGTGACGCGCGCCTGCACTCACATCCCCTGCAATGCTGAGAGTACTCAGTCGGCAGCCTCCGGACCTGGCCCCGCTGCAGGGAGCCTGGTGAGGTAAGTAGATTTTATTATTTTACTTTTATTAGCTATGGGGGCACTGTCTGGCTAATGGGGGCATCTACATGACTACAAAGGGCAATACCTGGCTACAAGGGGCACTGTCTGGCTACAAGAGGGTACTGTCTGCCTAATAGGGGCATCTACATGACTACAAGGGGCAATACCTGGTTACAAGGGGCACTATATGGGTAATGGGGGCATCCACCTGACTACAAGGGGCAATACCTGGCTAATGGGGGCAGTGTCTGGCTAATGGGGGCATCTACCTGACTACAAGGGGCAATACCTGGCTAAAGGTGGCAATACCTGGCTAATGGAGGCAATACCTGGCTACAAGTGGCAATATTTGGCTACAAGTGGGCAATACCTGGCCTTAGGGGGCAATACTTGACTAATGGGAGTAATTCTTGGCTACAAGGGACACTGCCTGGCTACAAGGGGGCACTGCCTGGCTATAAGGGGGAAACTACCTGGCTGTAAGGGGCATTTACCTGGCTATAATGGGCACTACCTGGATAAAGGGGGCTACTACCTGGCTAGTGGGGGCAACAACCTGGTTTTCTTCCGTAGTTATGCACTTAGGTGGAGTGGGTGTGGCTTTTCAAAGGGGTGTGGCTCACCAACACAATAGGCGTGGCCATGCAAATATTTTGCCGCTGCACATGCCACCGCTTCAAATCTCCTGCTTTTTCACTTTCAAAAGCTGTCATGTATGCCCTAAATGTAAGTAAACCGTGTTTGGATCCAGGAGGGGGCGGGTTGGCTGTGGGCGGAGCGGGGCGGGTCAGCCAGGGGCGGAGCAGGGGGGGCCCAGACGCTCCAGCTGTATGGGGGCCCAAACTTTGTGATGGCAGCCCTGTGTGGAACTATATATGTATCTCATAAGCCCATATGTTATTTGTATAGGAAACGTAGGAAATGCATTTAGGGTGTGTTTAGACACCATATCACAACTCATATTTCAGACATATATGTCCCAAAATACAATGCGCAATAATACACCTCGCAGAGACTGCAATGTAAAATATGCAGCGTCGATTGCATGACATGCAATTCCTTCAGATGTATATGTGGCGTAAAAGAGTTATGAATAGAGCCAGAAATCTCTCTCAAGCCTATGAGTGTCATTTGTGCTGTTGAACTCACACGCTTTTAAGCGCGTAATTTCAACAGCGCAATGAACACGTTTGAAAATACTCTTACTGATATATATATATTTTCTTTATTATATATCCACAAAGACCAAAGGTCAAAAAGCCAGTACTGATAAAATGCTAAATTGTTATTGTAAAAATAGCAAGGGCAAGATCAGCTGAGGCTACGCTACAAATAAGGGTGCTGCAATCTGAAATGCATCAGCCTCGAGTGATCTTGTCCTTGCTATTTGTAATGCATTTACAATACAATTTTGGCATTTTATCAGTGCTGGCTTTTTTGACCATTGGTGTTTTTGGATTTGCTATTTGCCAGTGGCCTCCTGGAGCTGCCGTGCACCCTCACATCAAGTCGGTATGATTTAAAGGGGACCTGTCACATAGATTATGCCCCCTTGCTGAGGACAGCACAAGCTAGTGTCAGACCTGCTGATTCCAGCACTGTGTCCCATATTCTGTAAGATGCTGTAGTTTTGAGTATTTAATGCTCAAACCTGCAGTTTTCAGCCAGAAAAGAGTCATGAAAAGAGTAATTTTAAGCCCCGCCAACCTGAGGCTAGACCCGCCCACCTCAACTGATAAACCTATTACTTTGAATAGGTAGAAACATGTGAATAACTGTCAGTGGGCGGAGCTAGCATTTGGTGGGAGGGGCCAACACCTGCTCATGAATAACATTTGAGGGGTAAATGCTCTAAAACTGCTGCATCTTACAGAATAATGGACACAGCACTGGAAACAGCAGGTCTGACACTAGCTTGTGCTGTCCTCAGCAAGGGGGGGCATAACCTATGTGACAGGTTCCCTTTAATACTCAAATCTGCAGTTTTCAGTTAGCCCCGCCCATCTCAACTTATTAACCTATTACTTTGAATAGGTAGACACGTGAGAATAACTGCCAGGTGGGTGGGACTAGCCATTGGTGGGCGGGGCTAGCACCTGCTCATGAATAAGATTTGACCATTAAATGCTCAAAAACTACAGCATCTTACAGAATAAGGGACACAGCGCTGGAAACAGCAGGTCTGACACTACCTTGTGCTGCCCTCAGCAAAGGGGGCATAATCTATGTGACAGGTTCCCTTTAATCAGGTGAACTGGCTGAACTTTTTTTATTTCATCTACTATAAAAAAATTGTATGACTTCTAGTTGCAACTGAATCTGTAGACATAGTAACATATTCTTAAAGAGAACCTGTCACATAGGTTATGCCTCCCTTGCTGAGGGCAGCACAAGCTAGTGTCAGATCTGCTGTTTCCAATGCTGTGTCCCTTATTCTGTAAGATGCTGGAGTTTTAGAGCATTTACCCCTCAAATCTTATTCATGAGCAGGTGTTAGCCCCGCCTACCAAGGGCTAGCCCCGACCACTGACAGTTATTCACATGTTTCTACCTATTCAAAGTAACAGGTTGAAGTGGGCAGGGCTATCCTCAGATGGGCGGGGTTTGAAAAAAAAAAAACGGACTCTTAGAATGATTTGAGCATTTAAAAAACGAAAACTCAAGCATCTTACAGAATAAGGGACACAGCGCTGGAAACAGCAGGTCTGACACTAGCTTGTGCTGTCCTCAGGAAGGGGGCGTAATCTATGTGACAGGTTCTCTTTAAACTGGTCTCATTATCAAAAGGTGGAAAGGTTAATAGAACTTAGACAATTGAAGTGCACTAAAGTGCATATAGCACGGTAGTGCAGAGCAGCAGAAGAATGCAGGACTTTGTAAGCAGGTCCTTGATATGTCCTTTTCAGACCTCAGGTAAAGACCGTCAGCTCAGTTGGGAATGTATCACCACTACAACCTCTCTCGAAGGAAGTCATGCAGAGAAACAGTCAGACATTCATTTGTAATCCCATTCATTTGTTCAAGAACATAGATAAGTAATCACTTATTAACAGCTCTCCAAACCCAGCGTAGATTAACCCCGATTACAAGACTAATTGTGATCAATTCCCTGTAATGAGCTTATCCTTCATTCCTCTCTCTGGCTTTCTTCCCTTTGCTCATGTGTGTGGCCAATCTTAAAATGAAGCAGACAGGTATTGATGCACAGGATAGTGCTGGTCATATTCACAGTGTGCCCTCCCAGCAGGCTGTCCATGTCGTGAGAACAAGTGTCAGACACAGGCTCTTTATAGAAATGTAACAGGCATTCCTAGCACAATACTTATTGGCAATCAATAGTAAATAAGTTGCAGGGAATTCAGTTTCATGACAGAAATTGGCATCTTGTCTGCAGCAGCAGCAACATTAACTAGTGCAAATTACAAGGGAAAAAAATCACTCACCACTAACGGAGCTGCTAGAAAATAGGAGACAGTGAGGTATAAAACCTTCAAATACATAGAATATTTATTTCCACAAATGCATAGAAAAGGGATTATTATATGAAACGTGAGGTAGGGGGCAGTCCGAGCCCTGACAAATTGACAGGACGACGGTCGCTGGACTATGTTGTAGATAAGGGAGCAGATTTGTATATATCACACCCATTGTTATTTAGAATCGTTAATAATGTGAGATATAAATGGCTCCAACACATAGAAATGATGGAAAATAAAACATTGTTAAATTATTCAACAAATGCTTGGTTGATAAGTAGTGCATTTGGTGTAAAAATGTGTGCGACTGAACAATAAGCAGAAAAGAGAAAAAAAAAAGGTTGTGTTACTGCTCACCCAGACCTCGAGAGATGAAGCAGTCGCACGGACACAGGAGTCCTGAAGCCCAGCTCCCAGAAGGCACGTAGATTCACAATAGATACTGTCCAGCCACTGACGTTCAAACTTGAGAATATCGGTAAAAAATACTTGTAGCTTTATTTAGAAAAAGTTAAAAAATTCGGACCAACGCATGAACAAACACATAGTGGGGATTTGTTACATCGACGCGTTTCGGGGGAACGCCCCCTTAGTCATGATGTGACGTCAACTCGAACGTAACCTCCTTTTATATCCACCATTAATCAACAATTGAAAACAGGTAAGTAAATAAAAAACAGAACAATGTCATGTTAAATATACACAAGGAGACAAATCATCCCACAATGTAAGTAAATGAATAAAAAAAGAAAAGGAGATATTGGGAAACATAAGAGAGAAAAGGGGGAAAAGAAAAAATGATAATTAATAGTGAAACATAATGTCTTGTCTTTTATTAAGACCAGCGGGAGACCTGGTGTTAAGCTGGAATATCCACCAGGCCTCCCTGGATAACATTTTTCTTCTCATATCACCCCCTCTTATTGGTTTACGAACCACCTCTATTCCCATGCCTGAAACAGACGCAAGACTGCCAGCATTGCAAACCGCGAAATAACGCGACGCCATCGATACATGTGTGAATTCGGCTCTTTTTATGTCGGAGTTGTGTCTCCGTAGGCGAGTTTTTAGGGAATTAGAGGTGCAGCCCACGTACTGCAGAGAACATGCACTACAATTTATAAGGTAGACAACATTACAAGTACAGCAATTAATATATGAAGTGATAGCAAAAGTTTTACCCGTGGCAGTTGCTGTAAAAGATTGAGAAGTTTGCATGTATCTGCATGTAATGCAACGATTGTGGCCGCACTTATACGATCCCTGTGTGGATAGCCAATTGCTCTCTGCAGTATTGGACTGTGTGTGATACCGTACACTTTGAGATTCTTAGTTCACATGTTTTGATCAAAAAATGTTTAAGCCACCCCGGCTTACAACGGGATCTCAAGGCGGGTGGTCCTACTCTATTTTTACCTCTCATTTGAATCCAATTCAGACTTCTCATTTGGGTCAACAGACCTCCATAATACAGAGAGAAAAATATGTATATATTGCTTTTAATTTATATAGGGAGGAATGATTGCCTCCATTTTGGTATCTTGCACCCCGCCCACCTCCACAGTTTGTTAGACCAGTGCAGTATGCTTTTAAGGTTGGTGCTTTTATTCTTTTTCTCTCTGTATTATGGAGGTCTGTCGACCCAAATGAGAAGTCTGAATTGGACTCAAATGAGAGGTAAAAATAGAGTAAGACCACCCGCCTTGAGACCCCGTTGTAAGACGGGGGTGGCTTAAATATTTTTTGATCAAAACATGTAAACTAAGAATCTCAAAGTTTTTTTCATGTATTGCAGATAGCATAAATGCTTCTTTAGAGGTTTCCATGTCTTGTTTGATACCGTACACCTCCTATGAAACAGGAGTGTTGAGCTGTGTCCTTTCAGAGCAGTAGTATCATACAGATGTCTTATAGATGTATCATACTGATGTCCTTAAGGAGGGATTATACTGATGTCATATAGGGAGTATTATACAGGCAGTCCCTGACCTACACTGTTCTGACTTACATCCAGCCACTAGTTACAAACGGAGAAGTAGATACCTCCATTTTGGTTTCCTGCACCGCCCACCTCCACAGGCTGTTATATCAATGCACTATGCTTTGAGAGGTTGGTGCTTTTTTTATTTTTCTCTCTGCATTTTGGAGGCCGTTTGGCACAGTGAGAGGTCTGAAGTTGACCCAGGTGAGAGATAATATAGAGTAGGATCACCCAACTGAGATCCCGTTGTAAGCCGGGGGTGGCTTGAGCATTTTTTGGCCAAAAACATGCGGACCAAGAATTTCAAACTTTTCTAAATCTCCTCTCTCTTGGTGTCTTTCACGCCTGCACATAGTATAGAGTATGAGTATAGCGTATAGAATAGTATGAGTATAGCTGGGACCCTCATGCCCTGAAAAGTATTGAGACCTGGATAGACACTTATGGCGACATGTCAGAAAAGAGGCGCCGCCATGCTAGTTTTAAGGCGCATTAAATGAGTGCATGGTGCGCCTGAATGAATGAACCTGTCAAAAATCTTGTGTGTGGTCTACCTTGCATAGTAAAATTGACGTGCCTAATTTAAGCTCATAGCATAGTGTAGGCGCATAGAATATCATTGCTAGCATATATGATGCACCTACTTTAGGCGCATTCAAATGTATTGTGCCTGGCGTGTAATGTAATGCGGCTAGTTTTGATGTACTACAGTTCATTTATATAGAAAATAGGGTGTCAGTTTTATAGTGCAAAATACACCAAAAATGGTGCAGGGCCTAATAGGACATGTTGCCCTAAGGGCAACATGTATGCATTTTAATGCCCAAATGACATTTTTTTTGCACACATTTGTAGCGTAGAATGTGCCTGAATTTATGAACCTTAGTGCGACATGTACATACCTCCCAAGTGTCCCGATTCCTGCGGGACATGCACGTTTTTCAAGCACACTCCTGCTGTCCCGGGAAGACAGGCAGAAGTCCCGACTTGAAACTGTGCAGCGCTTGGCCACGCCCCCGCCTCCTGTGAATACTGCCCCTGCGCCTTCATCAGGGAGCACTGTGCGCCCGTAGCTGCTGTATGTCCCTCCACTCTGAGAGCAGCAGCTCGTGTTTCCTGCTGCACAATCCTGTGTTCCAGCCCCCGACAGTGAATCAGCTCGGTTCCTGCCTCCTCCGTGAGTACGGGGTTATCAGTCAGTGACTGAAGCACCCTGCCCCCACCCTGTCCTGTGCCTGCAGACCGAGCTGTAACTGCTGGCTTCCTCGCTGTCTCACTGCGGTGGGCAGGGAGCTGAGGGGCCCGGCGCATGCTGCCTCTGAACGCCCGGGCCCTCCGGCCCGAACGTTCAGAGGCAGCGCTACAGGGAGGTAGCAGAGCGGAGCAATGCTCCGCCCTGCTACTTCCCCTGCCGGCACTCTGTGATCACGTGGGTGCGCGCGGTGACGACACATCACCGCGCCGCCCGCGCTGAGCGCAGAGGCTGCAGGGAAAGTAGCAGACCGGAGCGAGCGTTGCATCGGGGGAGCGTGGACCAAGGTAAGTAAACGATTTATTATTTTACCTGCCCCTAAGCCTGCCGTATACCCCCTAAGCCTCCCTATACAACCCCTAAGCCTGCCGTATACCCCCTAAACCTGCCTGTATACCCCTAAGCCTGCCTGTATACCCTCTAAGCCTGCCTGTATACATCCTAAGCCTGCTGTATACCCCCTTAGCCTGCCTGTATACCCCCTAAGCCTGCCTGTATACCCCTAAGCCTGCCTACATACCCCCTAAGCCTGCCTGTATACTCCTAAGCCTGCCTGTATACCCCTAAGCCTGCCTGTATACCTCTAAGCCTACCTGTATACCCCTAAGCCTGCCTGTATACCCCTAAGCCTGCCTATATACCCCTAAGCCTGCCTGTATACCCCTAAGCCTGCCTGTATACCCCTAAGCCTGCCTGTATACCCCCTAAGCCTGCCTGTATACCCCCTAAGCCTGCCTGTATACCCCATACGCCTGCCTGTATACCCCCTAAGCCTGCCTATACACCCCCTAAGGCTGCCTATACACCCCCTAAGGCTGCCTGTATACCCCTAAGCCTGCCTATACACCCTCTAAGCCTGCCTGTATACCCCTAAGCCTACCTATACACCCCCTAAGCCTGCCTATACACCCCCTAAGCCTGCCTGTATACCCCTAAGCCTGCCTGTATACCCCTAAGCCTGCCTATACAGCCCCTAAGCCTGCCTATACAGCCCCTAAGCCTGCCTGTATACCCCTAAGCCTGCCTGTATACCCTCTAAGCCTGCCTTTATACCCCTAAGCCTGCCTATACACCCCCTAAGCCTGCCTATACACCCCCTAAGCCTGCCTGTAAACCCCCCTAAGCCTGCCTATACAGCCCCTAAGCCTGCCTGTATACCCTCTAAGCCTGCCTGTATACCCCCTAAGCCTGCCTGTATACCCTCTAAGCCTGCCTGTATACCCCATACGCCTGCCTGTATACCCCCTAAGCCTGCCTATACACCCCCTAAGCCTGCCTGTATACCCCTAAGCCTGCATGAATACCCCTAAGCCTGCCTGTATACCCCCTAAGCCTGCCTGTATACCCCCTAAGCCTGCCTGTATCCCCCATACGCCTGCCTGTATACCCCCCTAAGCCTGCCTAGACACCCCCTAAGCCTGCCTATACACCCCAAAAGCCTGCCTAAACACCCCCTAAGGCCTGCCAGTTATCCCCCCTAAGCCTGCCTTTTATGCCCCTAAGCCTGCCTTAAAATAAAACCCTAAGCCGCCTAAACAACCCCCTAAGCCTCCCTGTATACACCCCCTAAGCCTGCCTATACAGCCCCTAAGCCTGCCTGTATACCCCTAAGCCTGCCGTTATACCCCTAAGCCTCCCTATACACCCCCTAAGCCTGCCTATATACCCCCTAGCCTGCCTATATACCCCCAGCCTGCCTATACACCCCCAGCCGGCCTATACAGCCTCCAGCCTGCCTATACAGCCCCTAGCCTGCCTATACAGCCCCTAGCCTGCCTATATAGCCCCTAAGCCTGCCTATACACCCCCCTAAGCCTGCCTATACAGCCCCTAAGCCTGCCTGTATACCCCTAAGCCTGCCTGTATACCCCTAAGCCTGCCTATACACCCCCTAAGCCTGCCTAGATAACCCCTAGCCTGCCTATATACCCCCCAGCCTGCCTATACACCCCCCAGCCTGCCTATACAGCCTCCAGCCTGCCTATACAGCCCCTAGCCTGCCTATACAGCCCCTAGCCTGCCTATATAGCCCCTAAGCCTGCCTATACACCCCCTAAGCCTGCCTATACCCCCCCTAAGCCTGCCTATACACCCCCTAGCCTGCCTATACACCCCCAAAACCTGCCTATACACCCCCTAAGCCTGCCTATAAAACCCCTAAGCCTGCCTATACACCCCCTAAGCCTGCCAATACAACCCCTATGCCTGCCTATACACCCCCTAAGCCTGCCTATACACCCCCTAACCGGGCCGTAAAAACCCCCTAACCTGCCTATATACCCTTAAGCTTGCCTTTTAAAAACCCCCCCAGCTTGCCTTTAACCCCCCCAGCTTGCCTAGAAAGCCCCCCAGCTTGCCTAGATAGCCCCCCAGCCTGCCTAGATAGCCCCAAAGCCTGCCTGAATAGCCCTATAGCTACCGTGAAGCCTGTCTGCCTATATAGCCCCTATAGCCCCCAAAGCTTGCCTACATATATAGCCCCTGAAGCCTGCCTGTCTACTTATATGGGGCCCCTTTAGCTACCTAAACCCTATCTATATGGCCCCTATAGCCCACCTAACCCCTGTCTACCTGTATGGCTCCCTATAGCTACCTAAACTCTGCCTGCCTAAATAGACCCCATATAGCGAGGGGTTAGGTGCTGGAAAAGTCAGGATTCTAAGATATTTGTGTCTAAATCTGCAGGGACAAGTGGCCAGGAGACGTCATCATGATGGCGGACTGGACCGGATGCAGAACAAAGGGGAAAGTCAACGACTCGTCAGAGAAACGTTTACCTGTGAGTCACAAAGTAACTACACTGTAATCACTTATATGTCTACAGAGCCTGTGTATACTGGTTTTCTACCACTAATGGTCACTGTATGGTGGTTATATACAGTCTGCAGAGCCTGTGTACAAATGGGTCTACCACTATATGGCACTATATGGCGGTACTATTGGTCTTTGTGTACTGATCAGTAATAGTGTAAAGGGGGATTATTCAGTCACTATGTGGGGGTAATTTTTTTGTCATGTTCTGGGGGTATAATCCGGGCCATAAAGTTTGTAGGATTATTGGTAATATTGGTTTTGGTATAACGGATTTGTTTGGTAGCAGTATGATGGTGATATGTAGAGTGAGGTATTTGCCCCTTGTATTATCTACAATATCTAACTGCATGTCCTGGTAAATGTTCGTGGTCAGGGAGGTGGGCGAGGGGGGGAGGGGTAGGGTGCCCCATCCAAAAGTTTGCTTTGGGGCCCTGGCTTCTCTAGTTACGCCCCTGCTTAATATATACTCTGTGCTGCTCTAAACCACCACCATCATCATCAGCAGCAGCACAGTATATGAGAATAGCAGCAGCAGATGATGAGGGAGGTTTAGTGCAGCATAATATACTGTACTGGGCTGCACTTATTCCACCTTATCAGACACCTGCCTGCTACTATATGTAATATACTGTGTGAAAGCACTAGTAAAGTCCCCTCCTCCCGCAGCAGCACAGCATATGAATTGTAGTAGCAGGCAGATGATGTGAGGGCATTTAGTGCAGCAATGTACAGTACATTTTTGTAGCAAATATCTGCTTGCTACTGTACAACGCTGCACTAAATGCCCAGATAGCTGTCTGCTACTACAATTCATATGTTGTGCTGCTGATGCTACACTAAACCCTCCATGTGTGCCTGCAGATAAATGTACTCTATGCTCTATGTACTCTCCCATTTACCTGGTGATTACTGTGTGCACTAAAGGGGCCGTTCACTCGGCTTATTTCGGCACGGATTGGCACCGTACTGCGCGCCGGATTTGCGCTGCAGTACGGCGCCAATCCGTCGCAGTAATTACGGTAATCCACCGTTCTCATAGAGAACAGTGGATTCCGTCGCTCCTACCCGCTCGGAAAATACGCCGGGCGGGGAGAGAGTGACCTGCACATTATCCAGGCGCAATACGCGCCGTGGATAATGGAAGTCTATGGGGCCAGCGGGCCGCGCCCCCGCCCCTTATTCAAGCCGGAATTGCGAGCGCAATCCGACTCACAATTCCGGCTTGAATAAGCCGTGTGAACCGGGGCAAACACTCCTTTCGGCTAGGTTCACACTGAGTAAGTGCGGGGCGTACCGCACGCCCCGCAATTACGCGGGTGTTCTGCCGCTCGGGCCGCTCGGCGCGTACTCCCGTGGGGCGGGGGGGGGACAGCAGCCTGCCGACCCCATAGACTGTCATTACTAGCGGTGCGTATTCGGCGTTAGTAATTGACATGTCACTTATCTCCACGCACGGCGTGTACGCCACCCGGGGAGAGGAGGCGTGATCCATAGTTCTCTATGAGAACTGTGGATTACCGTAATGACTGGGGCGCATTTCGCCTGTATAGAGCGCAGTACGGCGCGAAATATTTGACAACTTATGTCCCATTTTAAGCTGTGTGAACATAGCCTAAGTGCCCATTTACACGGCAGAAGACAAATACCGGTCGGTTTATCCAACCGGTATTTGTCCTGTTTTGTGGCTGTCTCCACGACCGCAGGGAGGGGGGGGGCAGCTTTTCTTCACGATGAGCACTCCCCCTTCACATTGACATGTTCAGATTCTGTCTGAAAACCAGACAGAAGAATGAACATGCTCAATGTTCTTCGGGCAGCCCACGGGCGGAAAACCGGTGCAGTGGGGACCGAGAGCCGGGTTTTCCATAGAGCACCATTGTGCTAATATTCGGCCAGTTTTTCAGACGGTCTGCAAAACCGCAAACTGTCTGAAAAACCGTCCGAAAACCCGTGCCGTGGGGACATGCCCTAAAGCTCCAGCCTAGGTGTATAGTACAAGGCCTGTCTCTCAGATATATACCTCCCTGCCCTGTCTAACTGTCAAAAAGTAATGAAACATATTGTGGTGCAGTAACCATGTGCTAAAACAGACTGAGCATAGTCAGCTTGTGTGGACTTAGCCCGCCATGCTGCAGTCTGTTTCCAAGTGGTGCACAGGGAGCCATATACCTGAGACGTAAGACCTTATAATTAATAAGATTCTTCCCGCTGCCTTCATGGTTTTCATCTAAATGGAGCCATACCAGCAGCGCCAGATCAGTCAGATAAGGGACACCTCCAGCACCCAGCAGACCCCATTGACTCATAATGGGATCCATTGGGTTCGCTGTTTTGATGAGAATATTATATAGAGGTATCATCCATAGAACATTCCAGCTGTTTGTATGGATTTATGTATATATATTACATTACTATATATAATTACACCTTTATAGACCCCAGAAACGCTGCTGTTGTGTTGGCGCTGGTATGCTGAAGGGGTGGGGCATAATGGTTAGGTGGGTGTTGGGTTAGAGGCTGTCCCTGGTTTTGATGTCATGTGTTTGGGCGTGGTTAGCGGCGTGACCTAATGTGTCCCTCTTTGCAATCTCTAAATGTTGGGAGGTATGCATGTATGTATGGGGCTTCACCAGTTGTCTGGCGTTCTTTCAGCTCGAAACCTGGTGGAGCACTGTTCACTAGATTTATAAGGTGCACTCCAAAATTAGGCACATTATTGGGCACCCGCGGCACTTTGTAATGCGCCTGAGATCGGCGGCGTTCTGGAGGCGTGTCACACTACAACCGAATGATTCTACACATTTATGACTGGAGGAGGGCAAAAGAGGGCGCATTACTGCTGGAACAGGTAGACAAGTGGTTTACCTGAGCCTGAATTGTCATTTTGTAGCTAGAAAGCACTAAATCTATGACCCACAGTAGAACAGGTTCATAGATTCAGATGCATTCTACGCTACTAATGTGTGAAAAAAAAATTGTAGTCTTGGCACCAAAATACATACATGACGCCCGTAAAGAGGTGAGATTTTGAGCAGGTCCCCCTCTGAACTGTGGTCACATTGCAGTTGTTGCTTGCTTAAAGGGGATGTATCGCTTCATCAATTCATGTGTTTCAAAGTAATCTCAGTTTCTCAGTCTCTTTCAAATTTCCCCCCGGGGCTTTTCCTTCCCCTCCCCAAATTGGGGTGTTCTGAACTGAAGGGGGATGACAGCGTGTCCCCCCCCTCTCCCCTCCCATCTGAGTCCACATGTCACTGTGTTGTTCCTCTCCCTATGCAGTCTTATTTTGTAAGAGCTGTTTACATAGCACACCCTGCATTCATCTAGACAGTCTTCTATGAACTAAGAGCACTGATCTCTTCTCCTCTCACAGCTGGAGGTTTGTTACAGTTGAATCCAGTCTACAATGAATTCATCCAGAGCAGCACAGATCTGTCTCCTTTCTATGTTTACATGCAGCAGCATTAGGCACCGAGCACAATTCTGCTGTTTTCTGATTGTAGAAGCAGCTGCAGGGTTACAGTGGAGCTCCTGGCTGTGTAGAGTGAAATGTTGCCGGCCCCTTATTCTGAGTGAGAGAGGCAGGAATGCACGCTTCTGTGAATACAACTGGGGGCCAGACAGAATGTAAATTAGTAGAGCCGTCAGCCAATGAAATGAAAGGAGGAGGAATCCGACCGCCACTGAGTAACAGTGTTTACAGAAAACGAAGATAAGGGATCCTGTGAAAACAAGTCAGCTTTGCTAATGACATCCAATTGTAAAGTTCCTTGTTTTCACTGTCCCCTTATTTTGAAGACCATTTAATGTAATGATACAACCCCTTTAACAGTTTTGATAAAAAATGTGCACTAAGAGATTAAAATGTTCATGTTTATTACACGTTGCAGAAATGCACTTTGAAATAATTCATATATTTAGTGCTTGTCTCTTAGCATTGGCAGGGTGCTGCTGTTCATTTTTGTGCCTTTGCATCTGCATTGCAGCCAGGTCAGTGTGCACCTGCACCATATATTTGGCAATTTTGGAAAGCGCTGACCATTTTTTGTTTTTATTTTGGATCAGTAAGAAATAGGTTATTGGTGAATCAGCCTCTAGTGGAAAGCAATTGGCTCCATAGTCAGCTTCAGATGTGGTTGGCTTCTGCTGGATCCTTGGGGCCTACTATTTTATCATAGCCTCAGTGCACTTGAGGATCTTCTAGTGCTCTGTTGGGCCAGTTCAACCTTGGGTTATTTACACATAAGGCACTTTTTTCTACATGTATATGCAGACCACAGAGAGCAAACAATAGCGAGTAAAGCTACAGTATGAGCAGTTTATGGGGCTCGGCTCGATATAGGTTTTTTACAGTTTTAGGTGATGTCATTATATAACAGCATAAAAGCATCACCTCAGCGATGATCCTCTATGAAAGGAACGCTAACAGATACTCCTGTTGTTTTGCTAGGGATAGAAACTGAGAAAAAAGACCTTAGATAATCAATTCAATCTTTTAAATAAATACACTTTAAGACTATAAGAACAGAACAAATAGTTTAATCCTGAACTATGTTACCCTGCACAGAGGCTTACATTTACATGAATACTTGGACAAAAGATCTCCTGTAAACTTCAATAAAAGATCATCTTGGAAATGCTTCACGGATCAGTCATGCCCAGCCAGAAGCCTCGGCCTTTTCTCATCCTTCAGACCACAGGGAACGCAGTGCACTGTTTACAGACCTGGCACAAACTATGCTTGGGTGCTTGGTATTTATGAGCATTGGCATGAGCTCCGTGCAGAGAAAAATCCGAAACAATTCATATCAATCTTTTACATCCTTTTACAGATGTTTTCTTTTGTTCGGCCTTAAAGGGGTGTTTAGCTTGATTTAAGTGGGTTACTTATCAAAGACTGAAAAACAGCCCAATGACAGCATATTGAATTACTGGTTTGAAGGGGCATAATTTTTGTGATGAATACCTTAGGTCTTGGTTGTTTACTTGCTCGATATACCTATTATATATTGCCTATATACATACCTCCCAACCGTTCCGACTTGGGACCCTTGTCCCGCTATCCCTGGATGGCAGGGAGGAATCCCGGGACTTGGCTGGGGAGTTCACTGTTTGTGCATCCGCGAGACGCGCAATGAGTGTCCACAGTCACCGGCCGCATGTCAGGGAGCTCCCTCCCTCACTTGCGGCTAGTACAAGAGAGCAGGGATGCAGGGGAAACGTCATAGAGATGCTCTCCCCTGACGTCACTGGCTGCAGGGGGCTGGCCCTGCCTTGTCAGATACACTGTTCAGTGCAAATACGGGGGTGGAGGCAGCAGCAGGGAGGTAAGTATTCCCCCCCACTCTTCCCCCTCTTTCCCTGACCTCCAAATTGCGCCCCCTTCTTCCCTTACACCCAACTCGGCCCTCCTCCGTCCCTGTCACCCAACTCGGCCCCCCTCCCTGTCACCCAACTCGGCCCCCCTCCCTCCCTGCCACCCAACTCGGCCCCCCTCCCTCTCTGTCCCCCAACCTGGCCCCCCTCCCTCCCTGATACCCAACTTGGCCCCCCTGCCTCCAGACCTCCACTTGACCCCCCTCCCTGAACTCTCCTTTCCTACTACTTGACCTCCCACTCAACTCCCTTCTCTCTCCCTGATCCCTTTCCCACACACCGCTCTTTCCCTCCCCCCCCCCCACACTGTCCCCTCCCTCCCCCAAGGCCTACCCAGATTTCCCACATGCTGAATGGGCTATCCAGCATCCAGGAAAGATGAGTGGCACCCGATAACCGTCAGGAGCGGACCCTCTAATGTGATGGTCCGCTTCTGGAGCAGCTGCAGGCTGGTATTTTTAAAATGGGAAAGGACCAGTAACAATGGTTCTTCCCATTCTGATAGCATCAGGCTGCAGCTGTCAGTTTTATCTTGGCTGATTATGGAAAATGGGGGGACCCCATGTTGCTTTGTTTCTGAAAATGTATTTATTTAGTGAGAATCTGCACATGGGCATCCACTGCAATGATTACAGGAGGAGCCCACTTTCTCAATAAATAAATGATTTTTGAAAAAAAAATAAACAACATGGGATCCCCTCCATTCTCCATAACCAGCCAAGGTAAAACCAACAGCTGCAGCCTGATACTATCAGAATGAGAAGGTTCATCGATACTGGTCCCTTCCCGTTCTAAGAGTACCAGCCTGCAGCCGCAGCAGAAGCAGAACCTCACATTAGAGGGTCCGCTTCTTCCCGGCACCCCTGGTGCATTGGGTATTGAGGTAATAGTGACACGGGGTTAGTGTCGGCCTTGGGGTGACACAAACTGCCGCTGGCTGACACCAAGCCCAAGTGTTATTAATGGAGGTATCTGACAGACACCTCTAATACTATCAGTGAAATATATGGAAAAAAATAACACATAAACAAAATTAAAAAATCAATTTAATTAAATAAACTTACCCTGACACTTGCCCTCCCTGACCATTTCCATTTAGAAATAGATGCTACGCTGGTCCGACATAGTCTAATGAACCCAATAGTATTATAATCCATCCCCTGCACCCCTGAAGGTCCCGACTTTGGCTGATCATCTGGAGGTGCAGGAGATGGAGAACAGGCCAGAGCCGCACCACAATCTCCGAGGGGGTTGATCTTCTGTCTCCCCCCAGGAGACTGTGCCTGTACCTCCTCTCTCACTCCTGTGGCCTAGTGCAAACCCAAAATACAGGCCTCACCTAATACTCTATAACCCCCTGACCACTGTGTATCGCCCCATACTCCTCCTATCACTCCATGTGGAGTTTGTACAAAGGTGGGAATTGGTAGAAAAGTGCGTAAAAGTGCAAAGCCCTTAGATGTTTGTGTGGTTAATTCTGCAGGGATGAAGCCGAGAATCGTCATGGGCGGTTTGGAAGAAATGGAGAAAGGGAACCGACTCCCAACAGAGTCCCCCTGGTGAGTCACAAAAATTTGTTTTTACTGAAATCACTTAATGTCTGCAAAGCCTTTGTGCAACTGGTACTGGTACCATATGGTCACTGTAGTCAGGAATATGGTAGAGTGAAAATGATTTATTTTCAGGATCAGTATGGCTCTTTAATTCATTTTACTATGTGATGGTGATATGTGGTCATGGTGTTGTGGTACTATTCAGGCACTATGTGGTGGTGATATGTGGTCATGGTGTTGTGGTATTATTCAGTCATTATGTGGTGATTAGAGATGGGCGAATTGATTCTAACGAAGTGGACTTCGTTTAGAATTTCAGGAAAACTTCGGTTCTGAAAGAAGTCGAAGTTTGGGGTTCTTCATGGGAACGAAGCATGCTTTTGATTGATAAAATGGCTGAGAGCACATGGGGTTACATGGGGCAAAGAACTCTGGGAGGAAGAAGGGCATAGCCTGCATGACATGTGCAGAGATGAAGCCAATCAGAGACCGGGGGGATTCTGTGACGTCCCCGCACAAATAAAAGTCCGGGCGCGACGCTGGGAGCCCCATACTGCTCTCATACCGCTCTCACCGCGGCTGCTTATAATAGCTGATGCTACAGAACTCCTTTTTATGCAGCGATTTTTCAGGGGTGTCTCATCTTGTCTTAGAGACTGCTTCTCTTAAACTTCTATTTCTGATTTTGTAGGGTATGGAACTGAAGTCCAGTGTGCGTCCAATGCAGCTGCATATACATTTTAATGCATCTGCTCACAGCACATTGAATATCGAAGGTATCTAAGCCTGTTCCTGTTGTATCATTTAAAGAAACAGCGTTTTTACAATCCAAATACCACTCAATTTTTGGTTGCTCATTTCTTTGCGCAATTTACATCCAGGGGTTAATTAAGCGTTGTTCTGCTGTTTGGTCACAAAAAGAAAACGTTCTTTTTTTCACCGCCAAAAAAGAAATTTTCCTGTAGCATAATTCACAACCGAAGGTTAATTACAATTTTTCTGTTTGTTGTGTATCGAAATACACGCCATTTTAACACGCTACAAAGCTGGAAAATTTTTTGGTTGCTCATTTCTTTTTATGCAACTTAGATCCAGGGTTTAATTAAGCGTTGTTCTGCTGTTTGGTCACTAAAAGAAACGTTCTTTTTCACCGCCAAAAAAGACATTTTGCCTGTAGAATAATTCCCCAACCGAAGGTAAATTACAAGTTTTCTGTTGTTGGTACCGTAAAATACACGCCATTTTAACACGTTACAAAGCTGTAAATTTTGGTTGCTCATTTCTTTTGCGCAATTTAGATCCAGGGGTTAATTAAGCGTTGTTCTGCTTTTTTGTCACTAAAAGAAACGTTCTTTTTCCCCTGCCATAAAAGACATTTTGCCTGTAGCAAAATTTCAAAACCCAAAAGGGTTTAAAATTACAAGTTTTCTGTTGTTGTTGTACCGTATAATAACGCCTTTTTAAAAACACGCTACAAAGCGGAAATTTTTTGGGTTGCTCATTTCTTTTGCGCAATTTAGACCCGGGGGGTTTTAAAATTAAGCTTTTGTTCTGCTGTTGTGGTCACTAAAAGAAACGTTCTTTTTCACCGCCAAAAAAAGACATTTGGCCTGTAGCATAATTCACACCCGAAGGTTAATTACAAGTTTTTCTGTTGTTGTGTACCATAAAATACATGCCATTTTAACACGATACAAAGCTGGTAATTTGTGGTTGCTCATTTCTTTTGCGCAATTTAGACCCAGGGGTTAATTAAGCAATGTTCTTCTGTTGTGGTCACTAAAAGAAACTTTCTTTTTCTCACCGCCCAAAAAAGAAAATTTTTGCCGGGTAGCAAAATTTCCCATACCGAAGGTTAATTAAGCCTATTTGTGCTTTTAATATCAGTAAAATACACAGTGTTTTTAAAGGGCACAAGTCAATTTTTCATGCCCATTTTTTGGAGCGAAATTTTAAATATCAAGGGTTACCCAAGCTTGTTACGGGTTCATTTGGAGTCAAATACAGGTATGTTTTTTATCATATACTGATATCTTCATCAAACAGTTTTCTGTACATTTTAGAACAAACAGTATGTCAGATAGAGAGGTGGCAGGCTCTTCACCTGCGAGTGGAAGAGGCACAAACATTCCTGGAGCAGGCCCAGGTCGCAGAACAGCAAGGGGACGTCGCAGCAGGGGTCACTCGGTGAGGCCACAACTGCCGCTGTCATCTAGCGGCCGTGTGTTGTTCAGCAACCCAATGGTTCTTGATTGGTTGACTAGGTCATCCATTTCCCCTCCCAGATGACATCTGACTAACCTAGCCAATAATTGGTGGGAACGTCAGACACTTCCCTTAGATGGCTTGGCCTGGGTGGGGGTCTGCGGGCCTCACATGTCCTCAACCCACCACGGTCCCATCTGGTTCCCTCAGCCAGAGATCTACTATGTGGTCTGGGATCAAGGCCAATATACAGTAAGGATGAACAATTTGAGGAGGGCAGTCAGCAGCTACTTGCAGCAAAGAAATGGGCCAATATCCCCTGCTCTTGCAGTATTAAATGTGGAGAGTGGCATGGAAGTTTTTTTGGCGAGCGTAAGCCTCTGCATACCAAGACCATTAAGGGGGACGGGCAGTGACAATCAAACACTCTGAATTTTAAACATGGTGGTTTGAATCCAGTTTCTGTATTACACCAGTTTGTTCAAGTGCAGCGTATGGAACTTGAACTGAAAGAGGCCATTACTACAGGAATTGTTTTAGGTGCTTATTTTGCATTCTGTGCCATTGTTGCTGGAATTCAGAACAAAAATGGAATGGGACAGAAAACAAAAGACAAAAAGACAGCTGCAAAACTGGCTTTGTATGAAAAATGGGAGGCCCTCTCCTGTTAATGGTGGAAAAAGGGGAGGCCCTCCCCTGTTAAAGGTGGAAAAGGGGGAGGCCCTCCCTTGTTAAAGGTGGAAAAGGGGGAGAACCTCCCCTGTTAAAGGTGAAAAAAGGGGAGGCCCTTCCCTGTTAAAGGTGGAAAAAGGGGAGGCCCTCCCCTGTTAACGGTGGAAAAAAGAGGGAGCCCCCCCCTTTTAAAGGTGGAAAAAGGGGGGGGCCCTCCCCTGTTTACCTGTTCATCAATTTCCCCCTGTTCAATAATTTCCCCCTTTAAAAATATTTATTCCTGTTCATCAATTTCCCCCTGTTCATAAATTTCCCCCTGTTAATATATTTATTCCTGTTCATCAATTTCCCTCTATTCATCAATTTCCCCCTGTTAATATATTTATTCCTGTTCATCAATTTCCCCCTGTCATCAGTTCCTGTCTGCCCGTGTACCCGACCTTTCTGCTTCGTTACCTGACCTCGAATCTCCGCCGCCTGCCCTATCCTGTTGGCCTGACCTTTGACTACGAGCCTGCCTGACGATTCTGTACCACGCTATACCTTTGCTGCCACCGCAAGCAAGTCACGTCAGGGGTAGCGACCTGGTAGACTCCTGCCGCAGCAAGTCCATCAAGCTTTGCAGCTGGCTCTGGTGAAAATCGGGGCCTACTTAGATCCCGCTCCCTGACGTGGCTATTAGCATCGCTTGCGGTGGTCCAGTATATCCACTACCGCTGTCCGTGACAACATGAAGCAGTGGAATGACGGGTTTTTCATCCCATAGTCCCCGGCGACTGACAAATAACGCATGTCCGCATGAAAGGGCCTGACAAACGGCAGGTGTCACGCATGATCTGCCATAAACTGACATTAAAATTACACAGGGTGTACTCCTGTCCGCTTGGATCATCAAAAAACCATTAATAGCCTTTCTCTGTTCATAGAGTCATTCCAACATATGAGAAATGGAATTCCACCGTTTGGAAATGTCACATATCAGCCTATGTTGGGGGAGGCCGGTGTGCCGCTGCAGCTTAAGGAGGGTGTGATTGGTGGTGTAAGATCGGCTGAAGTGCATGCAAAGTTTCCTGGCCCTTTTTAGAATGTCTTGCAGATGGGTGTAAGACTTGATCAACCTGATTTGAGCATTTCCACCCGTGTGTGACTTTGTTCCTCAGGGGAATCATCCTGTCCACTTGGATCAAACAAAAAATCGTAAATGGCCTTTCTCTGTTCAACAATTTTCCCCCTGTTAATATATTTATTCCTGTTCATCAATTTCGCCCTGTTAATATAAATTTATTCCTGTTCATCAATTTCCACCTGTTTCATCAGTTCCTGTCTGCCCGTTACCCGACCTTTCTGCTATGTTAACTGACCTCGAATCTCCGCCGCCTGCCCGACCTGTTGGCCTGACCTTTTGACTATGAGTTTCGTCTTTACGATTCGGTAACCTCGCTGGGGCCTCAGTTCCCACCGAAAGCTAGTGGCGCCAGGGGTAGCGACCTGGTAGGACTCCTGCCCAGAAAAGTCCATCCTGCCTTGCGCAGGCTCTGGTGGAAAAAAAGGGACCTACTTAAGACCCCGCTCCCTGGCGTGGCCGCTACCCGACCGCTTGCGGTGGTCCAGAGCTGCCACTACCCTGTCATTACAATGGCTGAAGTGAATGGCCCAAGTTTCCTGGCCAGTTTCTTTGAATGGGGCAGAGTCCCCACTTGAAAAGGGGGGGACTGCAGTACCACCAACTTGGACAGGAGCACGTCAGCTTCTGCACTTAGGGATGGTTAGACGCATACTGCTGTCTCTTGTCAATCGTCCCCGGTGAACGACTGCTGCACCATGAGTGGCTGAGGAGCAGAGAAACTGGACGGTAGATGATGAAAAAGACAGGAGTTGTCTTCGCAGAGCTTTGGGGAAGCCATGACTGCCTGAAATGGGAGGCGTGCCACTGGGTGCTACAGCTTTTGGGACAGGATGGACCACCACATCTGAAACACGTATGGTGACACTGCATGATGTTGATGCAGGGCCTTGGTACTAACGTTTGATCCTTGGTCACCTTTACTCTGCCCCCCAGATTCTACATAGAGTTATGTTCAACCCTCCTCTGGTGTCTCGTCAAAAAACTGACACCCGCCGAGTAGGTAATTTTACCACGAAAGCGACGCACTGACTGACTGTTACCGCCGCTGACCCAGTGAGCCCCTGTTTTGCTACTTTCTGGGACCTGCAAAGTGGGTGGTCTAAATCGTGGTCGTTTGGCTCCCAACCTCGCACTGCTGCCACCCTGCTGACTCCCGGCCACCTACCGACTTATGGGCTGCACCCACTGCCCGACACGCAAGCTGCTGCTCTCTTCTCCCTATGATAATGATGAACCCTTGTACACAGTTGGGTCTGGGTCAGCTCATAAGCATCACATGGCTTTCAAAACCACCAGTAAAGCTGATGACACCCAACTTTACATCTCCGGCCCAGACATTAAGTCTCTGCTGTCCAAGATCCCAGATTGTCTGTCGTCCAAAGCCTCCTTCTTCTCCTCCTGTCTCCTAAAACTTAATTTAGAGATAACGGTATGCTTCCAGGGCCGGGACAATGGGTAGTCGAGGGTAGGCGACCGCGTAGGGCGCCACTAAATCCCAGGAAGAAAAGGGGGCACAAGGAGGCATGGAGTGGACTGAATTTTCTGTTTGGGGGGCACTTTATGCCTTGTTTAACTAGGGCACCAGAATAACTTGTCCCTGCCCTCTCCCCGCTTCTCCCTGTGCATGTGCGATCGGCTACATCGATTAGTGTTTGCCTGTCACCGCTGTCCTCCTCAACGGTGTCGCTGTATAAAGCTTGACCGCTCGCAACATAACCCCCCATTGCAACTCTCCTCATCTGCAAGAAGCAGCGAATGTCTTCCCCACATCTTTGCTGCCCACTGTCCTCAAATAGTTGGTCCTCACTGTATAGTGATGCAGAGGCCAGAGCACATAGTAGTTCTCTGATTGTGGAACGAACGGACAGAGGTTGGGTTGAGGACAGGTGAGAGCCCCTCACCTGCTCCCGGGTCATGCCAACAATGGTTGTGTGTGACAAACCCACCGACTCTTGGCTGCGGTTGTTCAGATGTCACTGGAGAAAGAGTATTACCTAGTGTGTGGTCAACACATGGCCGGGAGATACACCCCGGAGCTGGGCCCCCATTGTAAATC